>JADBJO010004840.1:110000-162500 GCA_016801955.1 Conus betulinus
CGTCATCACAAGTGGCAGATCAGGTGTGCATTTCAAACCAGTAATGAAGCTGTTGATAGTTTATCCCCTTCGTTTCTGACCTGGGTAAAATGTGCATGAGGTGTGTGTGCTGACTGAACTTGGTCCTGTGTGTGATAAAGTGGAATTTGCACAGGTGGAATTAACACCAGGATTTCTGGCCTCAACATTTGGATTAGGTGATGGAGGACACTTTTGTGTAGGGGAAAAAAATTGTCCATAAATAGGTCACCTAGGAAAGCACGGCGTGTCAATTTCTCTGCTTGTTAAAACAAAGTCTGTGGTCAAGACTATGTGCGCAAGCTTATCTGAAGATCCATTTGCAGAACGAGAAGTGATCATTTTGTCAGAAATAAACTAAAAGAGTAATTAGAGTGTAAAATTCTGAACAACTATGAAAGGAATGAAATATATACTTTGTGAAAAAATAATTTCTAGATCAGTTGCTGTGAGACTGGCACTCGCTTGTATGAATGACCACTTTTTTTTTGTCTTCAACACTTAGGAGGGCAGAGCTGGTGTCTTTGTTTCTTTTCCATTTTCAGAATTTTCTTTCATTTATTATAACTCAAAATTGGCTTTTACTAGCTAGCTAGTTTGTTTCTTTGCCTACAGCTTTGATTTGAATTTTCTTGTCATGTGATCAGCTGGCGTGTTTTGTGTTTATGGTGCATGGTGCTGCTGTTGATCATCCGTGGAGAAAGTTCATGGACAGTTGTTGATTTTAGTTTAGATGTGAATTAAAGTATACTTAGATCTGGTTGCGAAGTGAGGCAACTGCAGGCAGTAATCTAAACAAATCTGAAAAATTATTTATAAGGCTCCGCTGAAAAACATAGACAGATGAATCACAAGTCAAAATACGATGCGCTTCAACCTCTTAGGTTTTCTTTCAAGCAAGATACACACAACACTACTCAGTCACTTATCTTCATCCAATTCGGCGCAAGATGGGCAGTGACAGCCACATTTTCTTTCAGTGCTATCTTGCGCTGAATTGGACGAAGACAAGTGATTACTCATTCATTTTCGATGTCCTGAGTGTTGTGTCTCTCACCTGAAGAAGACATAGGAGGTCGAAACGCACCGCGTTTTGTCTTGTGATTCGTTTTGTCTTAGTTTTTCAGCGGAACTTTATCAGTAATTTTTTCAGATAAAGTACACACTTGTATACTTGATAGCCCAGAGAATGGTGATGTCTACGTGACTGCATGGAGCTGAAACATGCTGTTTACTGTGCACTGGAATGATGTACACACTGGATGGTCATGCATGCTGCTGACACAGCTCCGATGTACGAGCTGGCCTGCATAGCAGGGTGTCATGCTAGGTTTCACCATACATGGACTGCTGTGAAAGAACAGAAACCCTAGGCCAGATTTTGAAAAACGTATGGAAATAACAGTACACTTGCCTGTTTACAGTTAACTGTTCAGTGCTTGAAGCAAGGCGCTATCGACCAATCATTTTCTCTTTCGTCTGTGGAAGAAGAATCTGTTAAGGCTGTAGATGAAGGTAAGCTGCATGGTCATTCTGATGTTTGCCCCATGTCTCTTCCATGCTGTTGTGTTCTAGCTGTTTTCCATGAGCACCAGGAATGGATTCAAGTCAAAAGCAAACGCGAAGTGAAAGGGCAAGTCGGTGGCTGTTGTGTCGATCGGTCGCATGGATTAGTTTTAAAAGTCTGCATCAATACATGGCCATTGAACGAAGAACTGACACAAGAACGTTTTTACTGACCTACAGAGGAAAATGTTCTGTCCAAACTCCACAGTGCTACGATCAGGAAGAAACTGGACTTCAAAGAGGATTGCTGGCATGTTCAGCTTGATTGAATGTCTTGCATGCTGATGATGATCATCGTTTCTTTTGGAAGATGTCCTTTGGACATGATAATCTTTTGGTGAGTAGTGAGATCTTTCTGTGGTGGCAACTAACCAGGCTTTGGATGGACCTAACAGACTCATAAGGGTAAGCTGATGACATTTTGTACAAGGCTAAACAGAATTGACATGTACAGAGGAATGAAACGACCACCACACAGGCGTGCACGCACGCACACACACACACACACACACACACACACACACACACACACACACACACACACACCACACACACACACACACACAAACACACACACACACACACACACACACACACACACACACACACACACACACACACACACACACACACATGCGCAGACCTACACACACACACACACACACACACACACACACACACACACACACACACTTCATCAACAGAAACTAAGAACTCTGCTTGAATGCCATACTGCTTCCCCTTCCTACCACCCACCATAATCTTCTCCCCCCCCCTCCCCTCCCCTCCCCCCCATCTTTCCATGCAAGTTAAAAAGAAAAAAACAAAAGTGCATCCACCGTATTCCTGAAGCTGACAGGCCGCCCAGCAACAAAGTAGAGTAGGCAGTTGAACTGAGTGTGTCCTGCATTCAAGGCCTGTATGGTGACAGCAAGGGGTTCGGGTGAACTTGGACTACGTCCACTTGTACCCTGTCCCTTATAACAGTCACAGGTAAACTATTTGCCATTTCCTTGAAGAAGGGGCCAGAATAGCTCAGTGGTAGAAAGCTGAATTCGTAATCTTGGTGATCCTGCAGGTTCGCAAAAAAAAAAAAAAAAAAAAAAAAAAAAACTTCTCCCTCCCCCCCCCTCCCCTCCCCCCATCTTTCATGCAAGTTAAAAAGAAAAAAACAAAAGTCATCCCCTCTGAAGCTGACAGCCCCCAGCAAGGGAGTAGAGTAGGCCTCCCCCTCCAAGGGGTTCCATCTTGGACTCTCCGCCAGCTGAATTCATCTTGGTGATCCTGCACGGCCATTTCGGTATAGAAGGATTTTTCCTTCGGGGTTAACATTGGCTCTGACCCCATTTCCAGTACAGTCCTTCAAGTGAGGCTATAAACCAAGGTTCCATGTGTGAACGCATGCATAGCGTCATGCACACATGTAAAATCCCATCACCAACTTTCGGAAGAGAAGGCCAGTTTGGCGGTTGGTATGGATGACACATTACATGTAGCATGCATCTTCCCCGAAGTTGGAGTATGGCTGCCTTAATGGCAGGATAAAAAAAAAAAAAAACGGTCATACACACAAAATTCCACTCCCTCTGTTGGGTAGATGGGATTAATCCTTGCCTATCTATACAGGGAGTGTCCACAGGAGTATTGGCTTGCGTATGCAAAAAAGAAAAAAAAAAAAAGAAAAAAACATTTCTGCAAAGAAGAGCAACAGTGTAACAAAACCATCAGATCCTGACTGAATGCATTGAAAGCAGTGTCTACATCATGTTGTCAGTAAACGCTGTTGAAGTGCAATGAAAGTGCATGTGAGAAGAGGAGAGGGAGAGATAGTGCCAGGCGCCCAGGGAAAAAGAAAAAAAAAAAAATATATTTTCCCTTTTTGTGCACTTTCAGCCAGCAGTCCTGCTCTGCAGATACTTGACAGGTGAACTGGAGTGATTGAAAACCTGCCTTTACAGGCTGCTTGCTCCTGAGCGATGTTTTGAATTGTATTCTTGTCTGTTGCTTGCTCCTGAGCGATATTTTGAATTGTATTCTTGTCTGTTGCATTGAAAGAAAAGGAGTCAAAAGTGTTGTTGCATGCGGGGCGCTTGATTGTCTGTGTGGGCATGTGAGTGTCTGCATGGAAACTGTCTTGTGACGTAGAGAAAGAGATCTGATCTCAGTATTGGTTATGTGCAATAGGGTCCATCTTTTGACGTAGAGAAAGATCTGATCTCAGTATTGGCTGTGTGCATGGGTACCGTCTTGTGACACAGAGAAAGATCTGATCTCAGTATTGGCTGTGTGCATGGGTACCGTCTTGTGACATAGAGACAGATCTGATCTCAGTATTGGTTATGTGCATAGGGACCGTCTTGTGACATAAAGAAAGATCTGATCTCAGTATTGGTTATGTGCATAGGGACCGTCTTGTGACATAGAGAAAGAGATCTGATCTCAGTATTGGCTGTGTGCATGGGTACCGTCTTGTGATATAGAGAAAGAGATCTGATCTCAGTATTGGCTGTGTGTATGGGTACCATCTTGTGACACAGAGAAAGATCTGATCTCAGTATTGGCTGTGTGCATGGGAACGGTCTTGTGACACAGAGAAAGGTCTGATCTTGGTATTGGCTGTGTCCAGTTGCAGGCCATGCTGGACAGACTGGCCAGTCAGAGCAAAGTGGTGGGAATCCGGCATATTCTGGACATGGAGAAGGAAGACTGGCTGTCGCGAAGCGATGTCATTTCCGGGTTACGCGTTCTTGAGCAACGTGGTATTCCCTTCGATTTGCTGCTGAGGTGGGCACCAACTTTGGCATTGTTTTTTTTTTTTTTTTTTTTTTTTTTTCTTGTTTTCGTTTTTTCTTGTACTTACCAGTCTAAACAAATACCTTATCCTTACTTGGTTTGAAACTTGCTGTATTTCATCAGGATTCCCAGAAAAAAAAGGGGGGGGGGGGGGGGGGGGGGGGGGGATGGGGGGGGGGGGGGGTGGGGGGGGCAGGTGGAAGCAGGTAACCAAACATGCCTTCTCAACCAGAATAGATGTACTGAATGATTGTCCTCAGTGAGTTCATGTCATGAATATGAGTTGGACCATAGTTCAATGTTCTCTTTTCCTTGGCGAGGGAACATACCCCTTCTGTTTTTCATTTGTGAGACCCAGGTCTTTCAGCGTTCATGGATCCCATCAAGTGGCTGTTTAAGCTTGCCTTCACCTTGAACATAGAGAATTCTTTTCTCCCTGCTCTCTCAGAGGGAGAATTTCTTCAGGAAATGTAAGCAAACAGTGCTCCATCGCTAAATCCTCCTGCACTCATTCAGCTCTGCTGTTGTAAACCATGGCGTCTCTCTCGCTTTGTCTGAACTCTACTCCTTCTGCCGAGTGTTGTGAGTCCTTCCTTAATGTCGCTAGTGGTGCCCTCGATCCTAACACTCATGAGATTCTTGCTCCAAATATTCCCCATTTGAACCATGTATTTTGTGCAAAAATTTGATCCGACATGGCAGTCCATTCAAAATTACAATGTACGAGTGAACCTGCTGCACCTAAGTTTCCTCCTCAGTCTGCCAGTCCTGGCCAATGGGACTTCAGCTGTTCCAGGAAGATGGGCCACAAAGTCATTCCTGGTAATTGTGAGAGTGGATTCATCCACTCACACTTTGTTAAAGGACTTGTCTTGGGTGCCGTCACGTGTGCACACCTCTGTCTGGATCGTGCGTTTGGCTTTTTGTTAGTTCACTTTTGTCATATATTTTTGCAGCAAATACTTAGCTTATGTTGTATATTTTGCGGCGAATACTCAACTTTCGTTGTATATTTTGTTTTGCAGTTAATCTGTGTTAGCCTTAAGTCAAAAAGAAACTCGTATGCTTTATTACTTTCCAAGTCTTGTCATGGAGAAGTGTGTGGCTGCTGATCTGTAAGTTGGCTTCGAGTTGTGTTATAGCCACGCTCAAGATGGTGTGGTTTTATTGAAGGTAGTGTCCTAGATCCTGGGCATTGGTGTAAAGAGACAGTTTCTTTGTTGGTTTCTTTATTCAGAAGTGGAATTTTCATATGCAGACATTGTGAGCATTGTGTGACAACAGGGACAGAGTAGGGCATTGTGCAAGGAACAGGATAGAAATGAGGATAAACTGCATTGCCAGAGAGAGAGAGAGAGAGAGAGAGAGAGAGAGAGAGGCATCTGTTCCTTGTTCCTTGATGTATGAAAATGACCCAAAGCTGCATTTACTTTGAGATTGTGTTACACAATAAAGCCACCATTCAGTTTTATAGCATCTTTTAGTTGTTGTTGTTGTTGTTTTAATCATCAGGTTCAATACTACTGTCATGAAGCTGATAATTTGCTTTTAAATTTTGTCACACAGGTGGTACTCTGGTGATGGCATGTGTGTGTATATTATGTATTCTTGTTCTGTTTGTTTGTTTGTTTCAGGCCACATTTGATCAAACATGTTCCACGCTTGTCTGCAGAACTTCCGAGGTTTGTTTGTGTTTTCTTTTTTCGTGTGTGTAATAGGTTTGCATGTGTGTAGTTGATGTTTGGTGGAGATTTATTCCTGTGGTGGTTGGTTGTTTTTTTTCCACCTGTCAGCCAGCTGCTTACTTAGTCTTTTCTCTGCATGGCTCTCCGCACTTCCGTTCCCTGTTAAACATTGTCGCTGTGCCAACAAATTGTGCCTTGTAAGCTCCCTTATAGATGCTGTCTACAACTTGGTGTGCCAGCATTACGGTTTTTGGTATTTAGGTGAGTATTCAAGAGAGAGCCAATATTGGTCTTCTTATTTAAAAACTAGAGAGCAGCAATATATGTACGCAAGCACATGTGCACGCACACACATACACGCATGCACACACGCGCACGCATGCACACATGCACGCATGCACACACACACACACACACACACACACACACACACACAATCATGCACACACACAACTGCATACAGATGAACCTACACACACATGCATGTACACATACACAAGTGCATGCATGTATGCGCGTGCACACACACACGCACACACACACACACACACACACACACACACACACACATATATATATATATATATATAGAGAGAGAGAGAGAGATACACACACACATATATATATATATAGATAGAGAGAGAGAGAGAGAGAGAGAGAGAGAGAGAGAGATATATGTATGAAGCACACAGAAGCATATATGGGGGGGCGAGTCTAGTGCAGTTCTGGATCTGAGAGCAGATGGAAGATCTATTCAGCAAGGTTAGTAAAGGACCAGTTTTGACGAAGCTAGATGGAAATATGGGTGTGAATGAAACCCATTTAATCTGATGCGATTCCATGGTGTGATTTTGGATTCAACAGTGTATTCAGGTTCCACTCCACAAGACTGGCATCAAAACAACTGAATGGATTTTTTTTAGTGGAATTTCTTCGAAAATTGGAGTGTGATCCAAGGATGGTTCCGTTGAATTTCTGTGGGGATTCCTGGTGTGGATCTGGATCAAAGGCAAATCTCCAGGATCAGTTCAGCCTGTGTGGAGGTCCGCACTCTCCTAAGTGACATTGTAATGTTCCTTTTCATCTCCTCCTACACCCCCCCCCCCCCCCCCCCCTTTGACTTCTTCTTCCATCTGCAAATAAAAGTCTCTGAGGGCAGTTCTTTGGCCTGTTTTTCACAGCCTCTAATTTCTGACTGTTGGCACGTGGCATGTAACCTCGCCATTTGTGACACGAATTGGTCTTGGTTGAATTTGAGATGTTCTCCTTTCTCCCATGCTACAACTGCTTTTGCCATATTATCACCAAAGGTGGTAGTGATCCTGTCTATTTATTTTTTCAATATTTTGATTGTCATCGTTACCATTATTGCAGTTCCTATCAGTATCATAATTATTATCATTACTACCTCAACTCACACATTGTCTCCTTCCTAACAGCCTCGTTTTCATTCAGCGCCTATCTTGCACCGATTTGGATGAAGATAAGTGATTGCTCGTTCATTTTTCGTTGTGCTGAGTGCTTTGTATCTTGCCTTAAGAAGACCTAAGAGATCGGAACGCGTCATGTTTTATCTTGCGGTTCGTTTGTCTATGTATTTTTTTTGTGGTGTATTATCAGTAACATTTGAAATTTGTTTAGATTTCCCCCTGCAGTCGCCTCTCTTTGCAACTTGGTCTTGGTCAGACAAAGAAGAAGACATCATTAGACAAGCGTTTAGCTAGGCCTCCTAAGTTGTCCTGTATTATTTCAGTTGATCTTGGCTTGAGTATAAATGGTGATAAAGTTTCTGCTACCAAAGATGTTGCCCTTATAGAATCCATTCTGTTAACAGACATTACATTGATTTCTGAGAAATTCTTGGGCCCGATTGTGAAATTGATTGTGTCATTTGCTGATGCTTCTGCCATTTTTTTGTCCATCAGTGTCATTTTACTTAGTAATATTTTGACAAACTGATGGTCATTATTGTCAAAGACTACTCCAGAAATCTGTGTTTTATCCCTGTGAATCACAAGACTGTCGGAACGTTTTTCAGAGGTTGGTTAAAACTGATCTGATTTTTCTTTTTACTTTTTAAAGTGATCAAAGTTTATTTCTTGTCCTTTTTCTTGGATTTGATGATCAGATTTTATCATTTCATGAAATTGTCTTGACCCTTTGTTATTATAATGATTGTGCTGGTGGCTGTTATTTTTCATTATTTTCTATTCAAGTTGTGTTTCTATGGCTACCATTGTGTGACAGACTGAAGATGGTGGTGGACCATTTGGCCAAACCCTACATCAAAGATGGCCGAATAGAAGCCATGGGCTAACCCGACATGAAGCAGATAGCAGCTAACCCTAACATCTACTGCAAGCTGTGAGTATGATGAGATAGCAACTAACCCCAACATCTACTGCAAACTACAAGTATGATTAGGTAGCAGTAGACCCCAACATCTGCTGCAAGCAGTAAGTATGATTAGATAGCAACTAACCCCAACACATCCACTGCAAACTATAAGTACGATTAGATAGCTAGCCAACTTCAACATCTACTGCAAGCTGTAAGTATGATGAGGTAGCAACTAACCCCAACATCTGCTGCAAGCTGTAAGTATGATTAGATAGCAACTAACCCCAACATCTACTGCAAACTATAAGTACGATTAGACAGCTAGCTAACTTCAACATCTACTGCAAGCTGTAAGTATGATTAGATAGCTATAGCTAACCCCCAACATCTGCTGCAAGCTATAAGTATGATTAGGTAGCAGCTAACCCCAACATCTACTACAAGCTGTGTGATTAGATAGCTAGCTAACCCCAACATCTACTGCAAGCTGTAAGTATGACTAGATAGCAGCTAACCCCAACATCTACTGCAAGCTGTATGATTAGATATCGGCTAACCCCAACATCTACTTCGAGCTGTGTATGATTAGATTGCTAGCTAACTCCATCATCTACTGCAAGCTGTAAGTATGATTATAGCTAGCTACCCCCAGCATCTACTGCAAGCTATAAGTCTGATTAGATAGCGGCTAACCCCAACATCCACTGCAAGCTGTAAGTATGATTAGATAGCTAGCTAACCCCAACATCTACTTCAAGCTAAAAGTATAATTAGATAACTAGCTAACCCCAACATCTACTGCAAGCTGTAATTACAATATTTTACAGTATGTAGGTGTCACTGCATAGCTGCTGACCTTAACATGCTTTGCAAACTGTAAGTATTGGTGAATAGCTGCTAACCTTAACATGCTTTGCAACTGAAGGTATTGGTGGATAGCTGCTGACCTTATTATGCTTCACAAACTGTAAGTACTGCTGACCTTAACATGCTTTGCAAACTGTAGGCATCGGTGAATGGCTGCTGACCTTTACATGCTTTGCAAACTGTAGGCATCGGTGAATGGCTGCTGACCTTTACATGCTTTGCAAACTGTAGGCATCGGTGAATGGCTGCTGACCTTTACATGCTTTTGCAACTGTAGGCATCGGTGAATGGCTGCTGACCTTACATGCTTTGCAAAAACTGTAGGCATCGGTGAATGGCTGCTGACTTTACATGCTTTGCAAACTGTAGGCATCGGTGAATGGCTGCTGACCTTTACATGCTTTGCAAACTGTAGGCATCGGTGAATGGCTGCTGACCTTTACATGCTTTGCAAACTGTAGGCATCGGTGAATGGCTGCTGACCTTTACATGCTTTGCAAACTGTAGGCATCGGTGAATAGCTGCTGACCTTTACATGCTTTGCAAACTGTAGGCATCGGTGAATAGCTGCTGACCTTTACATGCTTTGCAAACTGTAGGCATCGGTGAATAGCTGCTGACCTTTACATGCTTTGCAAACTGTAGGCATCGGTGAATAGCTGCTGACCTTTACATGCTTTGCAAACTGTAGGCATCGGTGAATAGCTGCTGACCTTTACATGCTTTGCAAACTGTAGGCATCGGTGAATAGCTGCTGACCTTAACATGCTTTGCAAACTGTAGGCATCGGTGAATAGCTGCTGACCTTAACATGCTTTGCAAACTGTAGGCATCGGTGAATAGCTGCTGACCTTAACGTATATCACAGTTAGCAACAATCCCACTGTGCTCTCTAATTGTTGAAAAAAAAAAAAAGACACTTCTCAGTTGTGTTTTGTCAGTGAAGTATGTTACCTAGAATTTGACAGGGTCTGTCAACTGTGAGAATATAAATTGCGATGGTTCTTTCTGCCAGTGAGGGAATATAACTATTTTTTTTTTGTACCATGGGAGAAAGATAAAGCTTGAACATAATCATGAAAGATCTCTGTTTTCATCTCTAGCCCTGAAAGACAAAAGTACTTCTCATTTCGTACTGAAGACGAAGTGACGTTTTATACGGAAAGGAGCTGAAGAAGAAATTGATCGATTAAACTTTGGTTTTCAGCTCTGTCACGTTTATCCATAATTGTTAACGTTTATGACAGATCATGTGATTTCACGGAATTCTGTAAAAGTCTTTCCATTGGTAGGAAGAAGTGTTGGTATTTATGTGATGTGTCGCTTTTGAATTTTGCGTCTCTTTAGGCAAGAGTATCTATCTGGACGCTCCTGTCATGGGCATTGTGATAGGGGTTTTCAGGTGTTGGGGATGATGCTGGACTCCCCGCCAGTGTCAGTTGTATTAAAGCTTTGTGTCAGGTGCCCTGTCACACAGGAGCGGATATGGTCACACCCCACCTGACCATTCTTAGTTCAGATCTAGCAGATTTTAATCCTTATTCCTTGCACATTCTTAGTTCAGAAATCTAGCAGACTTTTTTTAATCCGTATTCCTTGCACATTTTTAGTTCAAATCTAGCAGATTTTATCCTTAATTCCTTGCACATTTAGTTCAGATCTAGCAGATTTTAACCCTTATTCCTTGCACATTCTTAGTTCAGATCTAGCAGATTTTAACCCTTATTCCTTGCACATTCTTAGTTCAGATCTAGCATATTTTAACCCTTATTCCTTGCACATTCTAGTTCAGATCTAGCAGATTTTAATCCTTATTCCTTGCACATTTTTAGTTCAAATCTAGCAGATTTTAATCCTTATTCCTTGCACATTCTTAGTTCAGATCTAGCATATTTTAATCCTTATCCTTGCACATTCTTAGTTCAAATCTAGCAGATTTTAATCCTTATTCCTTGCACATTCTTAGTTCAGATCTAACATATTTTAATCCTTATTCCTTGCACATATAACACGTTCAGGTAGAGTATTTTTTCAGTTGTTTTCTTGTTGCATTATGGATGCTTTGGAATTTGGAATTTAGAATGGTTTGGTGTGTTTTTTTTTTTTTTTTCTTTTTTTTTTTTTTTTTCCTCCAACACACACACACCAACAGTGAAAAAGTGTGTTACAGTTCGGCAAGTTTTAAAGGGAATCATATGGAAAGTTCTTCGCTTTTAAGTCTCGAAATGTGAATGCAACAGCCATGTTAGTGTACACTGTTGCAGAAAATATATTTGACTGTGACCCAGTCAAGTTTTATTTGCTTTTTATCACAAATGTAATAAGACCACCTGTCAGGCAAAGAAGTGTCGAGGAAGTAATGAGGGATCTGTTTTGCCCCTCTTTATCAAGGAACCATGCATCACTGCATCACTGGAAGAAAAGTTGATGTGCGATAGAAAAAAATTGTTGGTCTGGAGCTGACAGCTCTTTTGTTATAGCCATCCACACTACTTAGGACAGTTGGTGTAAAGCAGCCCATATCTTTCTGCCAAACAGTCAAACAGACGAGGGTTGGAAGGGGACACGGCCAGTCATTCTGTCAGGGCTTAAAGGGGTAATCAGAAAGGCAGAACAGTTGCTTTTGGTAGCCTGGATGTCTACCTATTGAACAGAACTCTTCAGTCTAGGGCCGAAATGAAAATGGAGATGTCGCAAAACTTGGGAAGGAAAACGGAGTACATAAGTGACTTGGGATGTTTGTTGATCCGATGGAGGAGCTCGAGCTGATGATATGGCATGAGCAGATGGCGATTTAGAGGAACTCGACTCGAGCGAGCAGATGGCATAGAGGAACTCGAGCAGATGGCGATTTAGAGGAACTCGAGCTGACAATGGCATGAGCAGATGGCAGATGGCGATTTAGAGGAACTTGAGCTGACAATATGGCATGAGCAGATGGCGATTTAGAGGAACTAGAACTGACAATGAGCAGATGGCAATTTAGAGGAACTAGAGCTGACAATATGGCATGAGCAGATGGTGTGATTTCACAAAACTTAGGAAAGGAACAGAGTGCGTACATGACCGGGTGGGATGCAGGTTGATTCAGTAGAGGAGCTGGAGCTGAGAACATGACATGAGTAGACAGAGACACGACAAGCGTTTTTGTTATCTGTCCATCAGAAGTTGTCAGCGTTGGCTTGTCATGAAAAGAAATTTGCGTGTTGTTGTCACAGCTAACGCTGATTTTATGGAAGCAATAGAATGTATGTATTTTTCGATGTGGCTGTAATTTGAAGACTTCATTTTGCGTAAATTTGAATTATGAACCCCTTGAATGCTTGAGAATTATTGCCCTTTGACGTTTGAAAAATAACAATAGCAGCAGGGAAGAAGGCTTGGTTTCAGTGGACTTTGCTTTAGAAGTAAAGAGGAGATACTGCACAGACTGATCTGGTGGGAGCCCCCAGCCGCGGAGGAGAATGATGGAGGGAAGGCCTCCACGCACAGTTACAGACCAGCCAGAGAAGGAGAGCAGCACACCACGAGAAGTCCTGACCACAGCGATGGAAGACAGAAATGGTTTGAAAAAGCAGATCGTGGATGTCCGATGGAGGTCACCAGACTGACCTACAGGCTGACCTACAGACTGACTGATATTCCTGTATGCCGGAGCAAAGGCATCGTCGAGGAGAATCAGAAAAGAAGATGGCTTGAGCAGCATCCAGACTTGAACAAAAAGGATGCGTTCCACCTGTTGCCCAAACCAGACCAAGTGAGTATTGTGAGACTGATGACACAGGGGACTTACGACTCAAACACCTTATGTTCACAAAATTCCATATTGGCGAGTGCTCAAGTTGCCCATGTGGTAGCCACAACGACAGTGGAAACACCCCCTGCAGGACTATCCCACACATGAACAGCTAAGAACAGAGACCTGGCCTGCTGACATCTCGTTGAGGGGGAGAAGCTCTGTGGATCGCTGGAGGGCCTCCACCGTACAGCAGCCTTCCTCAGTGCCTCAGCGGTTCCCGTCTGAGTGTACAAAGAAGAGGAAGAAGAAGTACACCGCAGCAAACGTTGAATTCCTGTTCAACCTCTCAACCATATGAGCAGTTATAGGCAAAAAAAACAAAAAAAAAAAAAAAGCAAGCCAATCCACATGTTTTGTTGACAGAACTGAGAGGAAAACCTGTGCACTTCCATCGTTCTGCTCTCCAGGCTTCCATTGAGCGAAAGAAATACGCACACTATGCCACCCCCACCCCTGTGGGTTTCACCCTTCAAGCCCTCTCCTCACACGCCAGTTCAAGATAAAAGACCACTGAATATGTCACTCAACTGTTGACAGACTGAACTCCATATGAAAACTGTCCGGCACACCATTTTGAATATGCCAGTGTGTAAAGACTTGTCACAGCCACTGGCGCGTAACCAATGTTTGGCCTTGACTGACAAAGGAGGGGGAGGGTTGAGGTGGGGGGGGGGGGGGGGGGGGGGGGGAGCAACCTGATTTCATTGCGCAGCAGTTGGGGTCTCTTTGCATAACTGACGCAGTGGATTGCTGATTGGAGTCTGTTAGAACACCCCCGCGTTAGGACGTTTGAGGATGAAAAGAAGTGTAACATGCACAGTACGTGTACGGGCAGGCAGGGGGTTGAAAGGAGAAAAGTCTGTTTCATCTGACATCAGCAGCGTAGATGTAAACTTTGGAGTCATGAGTTTATGACAGCATACTGTGTCACTGGATGGCAGCGAAAGCTCAGCATGTGCCACAAGCTGTCTCACGAGGTAGCCATCAATGGACCTGTGTTACCCACACGATTTTGCCGTGTTTTGTGCGCATGTTTGGTGAGCACATCATGAACTCTAGAAAAAACTTGTTGAGTAAGTCGGGGGAAAAAAATTGTACATGTTTGGCGAAGATATGATGCACCTTAGAAGAAATACATAGGAAAAAAAAAAAAAAAAAAAAAAAAAAGATTTGAGCAATTGTTAGTATATAGCAGTGTGTAACCATGGTGAGGAGGGAAGGGGGCGGGGGGGGGGAGAGGGGGCTTTGACCCAAGAGTGACAACCCTCGCAAAAAAGAAAACACACACACACACACACACACACACACACACACACACGTGTGTGTGTGTGTGTGTGTGTGTGTGTGTGTGTGTGTGTGTGTGTGTGTGTATATATATATATATAAACAGTGTCACAGGGTAACTGCTAACCTCCCACTCCCTCTCTCTGTCTCTCTCATCATGCACACACACACACACACACACACACACACACACACACACACACACACACACACACACACATACTGTGAACTGTGTCACAAGATGGCAGCTCACTCCCACTGCGTACTGTCAACTGTGTCACAGGGTAGCAGCTAACCCAAACATATACTATACACTCAGTGAGCAGCCACCAGCCTCAACATGCACTTAAAACTGTTTATCTCACTTATGCTAGCCAGTCGAGTCCAGGATGCACTGTGAGAGGTGAGTCTTTAACTAGCAGCTGATTCCACTGAAAGGATCTTGATGTTGAGTCGCTTGCAGGTTATGGACGCTGTGGGGGACCTTGTGAAGTTAGATGAAAGAGATCGGCTCGACCCGGTTTTACTTTACAGTGACTTGTTGGGAGTTTTGACTCCAGCAGTCCTGGTGAATGTGAGGGATGGAGATCCAGTCAGCTGTATGATGGTGCAGATTCATGCATGCACACACACACACACACACAGACACACACGTGCACACACACACACATGCACACATGCACACACAAACACAGACACACGTGCACACACACACAGACACACACACACACACACACACACACGTGCACACACACACACACACACACACACACACACACACACACACACACACACACACACATATGCAATCACACACACACACATGCACACATCATACACACACACACACACACACACACACACACACACACACACACACACACACACACACACACACACACATATGCAATCACACACACACATGCACACACATTACACACACACGCACGCACACACGCACGCATGCACGCACGCACGCACACATGCACGCACACACGCACGCGCACACGCATGCATGCACACACACTGTGCAAGAGCACACACACATACACCCACACACACACACACACACACACAAAAATCTGGCTGGAAAAGCTTCCCCTGCTGTGAAGAATCGAAATACCAACGACAAAATTATAATCAGCACAAAGGCTTGATGTTCAGAGGAGTCCACTCACTTTATCTACTTGGTGAACGGATGAAGAAAAAAAAAAATTAAAAAAAAAAAAAAGAAAAAAAAAGAAGAAGAAAAAAAAAGAAGTAGAAAAATGAATGGGTTATTGCCATGTTAATGTGTATAGCATTACTTTGGTGAGAAAATGATGAGTTTTTTTTTTTTTTTTTTTTTTTTGTATGTAAAATATTTTTGTTTGCTGTCTTGCAGATCTGGTATGGTAACCGAGGCAGACCTGAAGAACTGGAAAGAGGAGCAGTTTGAACCGTACGTCAAGGTATGATGGGGGGTTGTAGGTCCTTGTCCTTCATTGTCTGTGGTGTTTCAAAACCTGTGCAAACTGGGCCCTTTCCAGCGTTAGGTGAAGTGCCCAGCGTATATGCTCTCTTTCCTGTAATTCTAAATGCAGTCCTAGCTCAGTTTGTGTGTGTGTGTGTGTGTGCGAAACAGTGTGCTCTTGTGCGTGAGAGGGGGTATGTGTTTGACAGAAACGTCCGTGCTTTCAGTGGGATATGTGGGAGGAGGATGGGTTGGTTGGTTGGTTGGTTGGTTGTGATGGTGGTGGTGAGGTGAGGTGAGGTGAGGGGGGGGTGATACAGGGGAGGGAGGGGTGACAACGAAACGAGTCGGGGCGGTTTTACTGTAGAGCTGTGTGAATGCATTGTATGTCTACAGTGGCGTCTTTTTTGTTTGTTTTTTGTTTTTGATTTTTTGTTTGTTTGTTTGCGTACACAAAATATTCATTATTACTTTACAGCCATTCAACTGAAAGAGAGGTACATCTTTGTTGAGTTGCATCTTTATAAGTGGCTGGTAACAATCTTGAATGAATGTATATATGTCTAGAGTTGCATCTTTATAAGTGGTTTGTAGCAGTCTGTATGAATGTATATATGTCTAGAGTTACATCTTAGTAAATGGTTTCTAGCAATCTGTATGAATGTATATATGTCTAGAGTACATCTTTGTAAGTGGTTTGTAGCAATCTGTATGAATGCATATATGTCTAGAGTACATCTTATATAAGTGGTTTGTAGCAATCTGTATGAATGATATGTCTAAGAGTTACACCTTTATAAGTGGTTTGTAGCAGTTTATGTATATAGAGTTGCATCTTTAAGTGGTTTGTAGCAATCTGTATGATGATGGATGTATGTCTAGAGTTGCATCTTTAAGTGCTTTGTAGCAGTCTGTATGAATGTATAGATGTCTAGAGTTACATCTTTATAAGTGGTTTGTAGGAATCTGTATGAATGGATATGGATGTATGTCTAGAGTTGTTGCATCTTTAAGTGCTTTTGTAGCAGTCTGTATGAATGTATAGATGTCTAGAGTTACATCTTTATAAGTGGTTTGTAGGAATCTGTATGAATGTATATATGTCTAGAGTTGCATCTTTAAGTGCTTTGTAGCAATCTGTATGAATGTACATATGTCTTATGCTAGTCTTTATAGGTGCTGAAAAACCACCTGTTAGGAACAAGACAAATAAAAATAAACTTCTTCTCTCCCAGTATGTTTTTTGATATCCTTGCTGTTGTCGTCGTCCTTTTGACAGCACATCTTGGACTGCTTTGGACCCAGTCGCTGTATGTTCGGCTCTGATTGGCCCGTCTGCAGCATGGCCGGCGCCTCGTACAGTGAGGTCTACCACCTGCTTCGACGATTAGTCAGCAAACTGTCGCCTGGCAACGAAATGGCGCGATTTCAGAGACAATGCCGTCAACTTCTACCAGTTGAAGCTGTGAGGTCTTCGCTCAGTGACAGACTGTCACTGACAAATCTATGCAAATTTGTTGTGTCATTGTGGGTTTTTTTTTTCCAGACTTTTGTGATAACAGCTTTCCGTCGATGTGTCTTGTCTTGTATTTTGTCGACACCCAGTGACTTGTGATGGAATGTTGCATTGTTGTTGAAAATGTGTTGCTTTTTCTTCACTTAGGTGTGCAACATGTGAAGCAGTTTCTGTGATAGACTGGTGCTTTTGATAAGTGGCTCCACCGAGAGAGAGAGAAATGAGATTGGTGCTTTTGCTTTAGGAGGCTACAGTGAATGAGAAACGAGGCCAGTAATCTGTCCTAGAAACACAAGATTTAGTTACTTTTTTCCTTCTTGGATGTCCTTGAAGTCTGTTGAGACTGTTTTCAGGTGTACAGTCTGTGAGATTTTGAACTGAAATCACTTATCACATGTTGCTTTCATTGCACTGTCCTTTAATTCATTACCCAGGATCTTTGTGTAACGGAGGGGAAAAGGGATAGGAAAGACAGGTGATAACGGCAGAATGGACAGGAAAAACGTTTGCAGAGATCCAGGCCTTGGCACACACGACCGACAGAAATGGGGAACCCAGTGAACTGTTCTGTAGTTGGACTCTCCACAGAGTGAAAGAAAAAAAGGGGTCCAAGATCTTTGGGCAAGGCGTCACGGAGCAGTCTCAGGTCCAGGGAACAGAACCGCCTGTTCACCATGCTCTTGGAATGAGTTTGGGTTCCTGCAAAGGGAAGAAAACCATGTAAAAAAAGAAAAAAGAAGAAGCTCCCTCAGTAAAAATCAGTGTGTCGTTGGTTGCTCTAAATCGGCACTTTTGAATGGAATTAGTGAAATTTCTAGACTGCCTTGCCTTGCCTTGTCTTGCCTTGGTCCCTTAACTCTGGGTAGGGTCAGGGGGGCACCGCAGGAGGGACTTCCTTCTCAGCTTGTTTCTTTCCTGTCAGTTGCGTGTGAGGACTTGGGTCTCTGCAAAAGGCAGAGACACGTACCCTTCGGATGAGAGGATTGGGAAAATTGTTTTCAGAGCCTATTGATACCTCCAAACTCAGAAAGCTTAATGAACGATTTCTGTCAAGCTTTAATGAGAAGCATTTCAAAAGGGTCCAGGGACTTTTTTCCATAGAAAAGATTGCTCAAACTTCAGTAAAGACAACGATCTGTACATCACAGCAATGCGATTTTGTGTACATGTTAAAGATCAATGAGTTACTATAGATTGAAACTGGGGATCACTGTGAGTCTGTGATCTGTATATGCCAGTTGTAGTTTGTTTGATGAAGTGTGGCCTATACCTGTTGAGAAGTTGGTTGACTGTCATTAATGCAATTAATGTATGTATTGAAGAATGTCAGGCATGTGTAAGAATCACTCATCAAAATTTTTCGCATGATAAAAATTTGTTAAAAAATGTGATTGACGTCAGTTGATTGTCAGAATCACTCATTGAAATTTTTTGGCATGATAAAAGTTTGTCCAGGAATGAGATTTATGTGAGGGTTTGAAGGAATCACTAAGGGGGCCAGAATAGCTCAGTTGGGAGAGCGTCGGACTCGTAATCCAATGGTTTCGAATCTCAGCCGGGCTGTTACAGTACGGGGGATTTTTCCCTCGGAGTTAACATTAGTTCTGACTCCCATTTCCCATACAGTCCTTCGAATGAGACAGTGGTGACCAACTATTTTGAGAGATCTTGACAAAGGGATGGATTTTCTGAACGCTGTCAACTGGTTACCAGCTATGTTGAGAGATTGGGACTGACAGATTAGCTGGTTATGCTGTTAGCATGTCCCTTACACCTTTGAACCGAGGTTCCGTGTGTGAACACACGCATAACATCTTGCACACACGTAACATCCCATCACCAACTTTCGAAAGAGAAGGCCAGTTTGTCCGTTGGTATGGATGACAGGTTACACATAGCATGCACCTTCCCTGAAGATGGAGTATGGCTGCCCTAATGGTAGGATAAAAAAGGGTCATGCACACAAAACTCCACTCCCTTTGTTGGGTAGATGGGATAAATACTTGCCTGTCCATGTAGGGAGTGTCTGCAGGAGTATCAGCCTGTGTACGCAGAAGAAGGAATCACTGTTCAAAATTTTTAGTAAGGTAAAGATTTGTTCAAGACGGGGGATTTTTTTTTTTTTTTTTCCGCACCAGTACGCATTGCTCATTGGAATTTTTATGAGTGTATTGACAAAGAAATTTCTTTTAATGGAGAGGCTTGTGACCAAGGGACAATCTCTTGTTAAGATCCAAAGACAATTCTTCGGAAAATGCAATCAGCCGACTGAGTCAGTGCTGACAAAACTGCCTCTCTTTGGAACAACATCAGCCTGTCTTAAACACACATATGACCCATCACCTCAGAGGAGATTGTAAGTATTTACGCTGGCCAGTTTGTTTGACTGTGTAATGAAAACTTCAGAAATTTTCTTTCCAAAGTTTGAAAGACCCTGACTGGGGTTTCTCTGGACGAAGGGATGGACGTCTGAACTCTGATTGGTGACCAGCTATGCTGAGAGATCAAGACTGAATGATTAGCTGATTACGCTGCCACGTCCAACAGGCTGGCAATAGACTTGCAGTTGATAGATATGGTGAAGATAATTTCTGACAATTTGGAAATTTAAAAAGAAAAAGAAAGAGAAGAAGAAAAGAGTCGGCATTTTTTCTGAGCATGTTCGATGTTTCGATTCCATGTACTTTCCAATGAGATGGGTCATAGAGAAACACTAACTAATAGCCAGGGAAGGTAACATTTGCTTCTGTGGGAAAACAGTTGCATACACAAGGCGCTGCTTGTGGTTCCAATTCACCTGGCTCGCACTCAGACATGAGGTACACTGAACGAACAAAGGAGGAACCTTCCCTGAAGAAAAGAGGTACCTCGCTTGCCCCTCACATCCCAGATTTGCTTAGATTTCCTTTTTTTTTTTTATCAAGCATTCCAAATTTACCTCTCTTTGTTTCTGTACGTCCTTGTATTGTGTGTTGCACTGTTCAGGATTGTAAGGCTTTACTGTCCTGCCACAAATGTTGGTTTGTGTGTTTTTTATTGTTGCTGTGTGATTCTCTCAGCTCAGGGTACATGGGCAAGCTTGGACTTTCTGTTTTTTGGACGTTTCTTAGTATGTTTTGTGTACCTCGCTGAAAGTAACATTACTTTGGAGTTGCTTACCTTGTTTTTTTTGCTGTGCAAGTCTCCCCGCTGCACATTACAGGTAATTTGGAAGCCTGGTGATAATTGGTCGGTTGATTGGGATGTATTAAAACGTTTGACAAAAAGTCAAAATGGACTCTGGAATTTTATCCCATCACGCACAATCTAACCATGAAAGCAGGTGTTCCATGGTTAAGGGAAGTAATCAGAACATCAACATTGGCTGAACTGCTCTTGAATGTACTGTTACAGTTTGGACGGTTGAGCAAGGTGGTCGCTGCATGCAAGTCAGATTGACCGGGGTGAAAGATCTGTCCACTTGATCTTGCAGAAACGGTGATAATGATGATCATCAAATGCATCAGAAACCTTGGGTGCTGTTCTTTAAATAGAGTCTGGAGGAAATTGTGGTAGAGATGAAGACGTTTTGGACAGTCGTCTGCTCTCCCCGTTGTGGTGCTGTCCCTTGTCCATGTATCCATCGTGCATTTCCTCTCTTAATGAAAGTTCATTTAGAAGAATGGATCAGTTTTCCATGCGTGGCGCACAGTTTGAATCAGGAAGCAAAAGGGGCGTACTTACATTTTTTCTCCCAAGGTTTTCATGCAACAAATTCCATGCTGTGGCCACACGACATTCAGATCTGTTTTCAGTAAAATTTAGATCTGTTTTCAGTAAAATTTAGATCTGTTTTCAGTAAAATTCAGACCAGTTTTCAATCAAATTCAGACCTGTTTTCAGTAGAAGGTTGCTTGTCAGTGACGAACATCATTAAGGGGACACCTGAGAAGGGGAGAGAGCAAGCTTAGGTGTGTGGATGCATGAGGGAGAAGGAACCAAGAGGAAAATGCAGGAGGTTAAACAATGGAGCAATGTGCCAGAGAGAGGTGTACTGACCTCTAGAGAGAAGAACCGTAGTTCCTCGGTGGCGAATTCAAACTGTCTAGGGGGTGCTTTGCGTGGAGATACGGTGCTTTACTCCATTCCACGGTGGGTAATTGGCAGCAGTACAGCAAGTATACACTGTGTACATAACTAACTTCACCTGAGTACTGGTGGCATGTTGATTCATTCCACAGTGGCTAAGTGGCAGCATGGTAGGTAGTATTTATTGTGTTCATAATTTACTTCACCGACATGTTGGTGGATCCTACTGTATACAGCATGGTGCCAGATCTATGTTTACGGTAAAACGCATGTTCATAGACCTTTCATGATTAGTTTCACTTTTTTGGTCGATTCTCTTTATGACTGATAGTTTCATTTGTTCATGATTAGTTTCACTTTTTTGGTCGATTCTCTTTCTGACTGACAGTTTCATTTGTTCATGATTAGTTTCACTTTTTGGTCGATTCTCTTTCTGACTGACAGTTTCATTTGTTCATGATTAGTTTCACTTTTTTGTCGATTCTCTTTCTGACTGACAGTTTCATTTGTTCATGATTAGTTTCACTTTTTTGGTCGATTCTCTTTCTGACTGACAGTTTCATTTGTTCATGATTAGTTTCACTTTTTTGGTCGATTCTCTTTCTGACTGACAGTTTCATTTGTTCATGATTAGTTTCACTTTTTTGGTCGATTCTCTTTCTGACTGACAGTTTCATTTGTTCATGATTAGTTTCACTTTTTTGGTCGATTCTCTTTCTGACTGACAGTTTCATTTGTTCATGATTAGTTCACTTTTTTGGTCGATTCTCTTTCTGACTGACAGTTTCATTTGTTCATGATTAGTTTTACTTTTTTGGTCGATTCTTTTGATGACTGACAGTTTCATTTGTTCATGATTAGTTTCACTTTTTGGTCGATTCTCTTTCTGACTGACAGTTTCATTTGTTCATGATTAGTTTCACTTTTTTGGTCGATTCTCTTTCTGACTGACAGTTGGTTTCAAAGTGAGGTGACTGCAGGCAGAAACTGAAACACATTTTAAGAACAATTCTTAGTGAGTGCCAAAAAACAAGTTTGTCCTTGTTTCTGATGGACTCGCTAAGAATTTTTCCTAAAATCTCTTTATGACAGTTTCGAATTTTCATAGATTCTGTTGATGATAGTTCCACTTTTTGATAGATTCTGTTGGCGTTGTTTCAGGGATGTGAGAGGATTTGGAGGGGGTGTGGGAGGGAAAGCGTACTGCAGCTAGGCTTCAGGGGCCTGTGATGGTTCACATTCCTAGCAGATGACAAATCGTAAACTGAAGGACTGACCAGTGTCAACGAATCAGTGAAGGGAACGCTGTACATGTGAACTGCTACTCCTTCAAAACTCTTTTTGTCATTTCTGTGGATGCCAGTGCGAAGCATAAGCACCTTTTTTTTTTTTTTTCTGGACCTTGTGTTTACTTGTCTTCAGTAATGCTGCCATGTGTTTCATTGTCTTAATTAATGCAGTGATCATTATCTCCGCAAATATGTGCATAGGTACTCAAGTGTGTGTGGGTGTGTGCAGGTATGTGCGTCTCCTTAGTAACCAGTCCAGGAAATGATTCGCAGCTTCTGACAAAAGAAGTGTGAGCGTGTTCCAACTTCTACATTGAAGGTACAGAGAAGATTCATTGGGCTCATTGTGGTCATAGTCCACAGTTTTGATCTAAAGCATACTTTTCATCATGTTCTTAACCCCCCCCCCCCCCCCCCCCCCCCCCCCCCCCCCCCCCCCCCCCCCCCCCCCCCCCCCCCCCCCCCCAATCCCATCATGAGAGTCCCCAAGTTTGTTGTTCTTTTCGTTAATTTTGTATCCGTAGGAGACTTTGAGGTGTGTGTGTGTGTGTGCGTTCGCACCTGTGCACCATGTATTTACGGTGCTGATTGTCCACAATACTTGTCCTGAGTGCGAAACATGTCAGATTATGCTTGAGGTTATTTATGCAGGATGGGTGCAACATTGTTGATGATGCATAATAGTGAGCGCACATCTACGCAATCTATAGTCAAAATCTAAAAGTATCTGATTCAATTTTCTGGCATCTACGCAATCTACAGTCAAAATCTAAAAGTATCTGATTCAATTTTCTGGCATCTACACAATCTGTAGTCAAAATCTGAAAGTGTCTGATTCAATTTTCTGACATCTATGCAATTTATAGTCAAAATCTAAAAGTATCTGATTCAATTTTCTTGCATCTAAGCAATTTATAGTCAAAATCTAAAAGTATCTGATTAAATTTTCTTGCATCTACGCAATCTTTTGTCAATGTCTAAAAGTATCTGATTCAGTTTTCTTGAGTCCACGCAATCTGTAGTCAAAATCTAAAAGCATCTGCTTCAGTCTTCTCTCTCTGAATCGCACTCATCACTAGCCGTATGTCATGCTGGCCGTTCAAGTCAATCTTGTCCATTCTGCTGCGAAGCGCAAGAGGTATCTGGGAGTACAGCTACACTTTTCTTTATTTTCCCAGAAACCTCTGCTAGTGTGCAAGTGTTGAGACTTAGTTCTTAGGAGAGGATGGTCCATGTAAGTCTGAACATAAATGATGAACGAGACAACAACAGCAACAACAACAACAACAAACAACTGGAGCTGAATTTGAGTTTTGTCATCCCACAATGCGATGTGTTACTGAAAAAAAAAAAAAAACTTTACTGATAATTCTACAGAAAACTGGAGTTGTTATCAATTTTTGTTACATTTATTGTCCTGGACAAGAAAGAAAGCTCAATTCATCTGAATTTACCAAGGTGAGCATGCCTTTATCGTCGGTGTCTTTCAGTCTGTGATGTCTTTATTATAAGTTTCAAAACGAGGTGATTTGAGGCGGAAAATGTGGCAAAATTTAAAAAGAGAAGGGGTTAGTTACTGCCACAGATACAGACAAACGGATTACAGGACAAAACACAATGCATTTCGGCCTCTTGGGTCTTCTTCCGGCAAAAACAAATAACATTTAGGACAGTGAAAACAAAGAATGAGAAATCGCTTATCTTCTCATATTCGGCGCAAAATGGCTGTTGGATGAAAACTTGCCCCTAGTGTGAAACAAACTTGCCCTGAGTGCAAAAAAAAAAATGTTTTTGCCTGAGGAAGACCCAAGAGGTCAATTTGCATTGTGTTTTGTCCTGCAATATGTGTGTCTGTATCTGTGGTGGTAACTAACCCCATTTCTTTTAAAAGTTTGTTTAATAAGTATATTTCCGGTGTATAGAGTACTCAATGAGGGTCAGAGCATTTTGTTTCCCCCCAGCCCCAAACAGGGTTCAAAGGTAACTAACCCTTGACAGATTTGTTCCCAAACCTATACCCCCTCCTTCCTTCCCCTTCCACTTCTTCTACACTCCTCCATATATCAATTTTTCTTCTTTTTTTTCTGTGTGTGTTAATATGTGTTTGATAGTTTGTGTGGATATCTTTTTTTTTTTTTTTTTTCAAAAAGACATTTCAAGCATCCATGTTTTGTTTTGCCCTCCTTCATATGACAGGTTGAAATTGGTTGTCAAGTACAGGCTTCTTCAGGAGTTGTTGTACAAATCGGTTGATTTCATTACTGAAAAAAAGAAATAAAGTCAAGGTTGCATGCACAGCAGTGTGAAGAAGAACGGCTTATAATGGATTTGAATTCTTGAAACTGTCCGAGTTTTACATGAACTGCCGGAGTTGTTGTAAACTGTGTGTACAGATATCCATTGTGCTTGCAGGTTCCTGATCTTTTTTTTTTTTTTCTTCTCTCTCTCTCCATGGGATGATTCATGTTGTTAGTCCTTTGTTCTTCCTGCTGCTGAGCATTTTGTTTAATTCTGTTTTCTGGTCATAATCAAACATTCAGGCTCACGCTACTGAGAAAGCCATTGATTCCAAGATTCAGGGTTAGCAGAGGGGGCCGGAATAGCTCAGTGGTAGAGCACCGGACTTGTAATCTTGGTGATCCTGGGGCTGCGGGTTCGAATCTCCGCCAGGCTTTTTCGGTACAGAGGGATTTTTCCCTCAGAGTTTAACATTGGTTCTGACTCCATTTTCCATACAGTCCTTTGAATGAGACTATAAACCGAGGGTTCCGTGTGTGAATGCACGCATAACATCTTGCACACATGTTAAATCCCATCGCCAACTTTCTGAAGAGAAGGCCAGTTTGGCTGTTGGTATGGATCACACATTACACATACATGCACCTTTCCCAAAGTTGGAGTATGGCTGCCTTAATGGCGGGATAAAAATCAGTCACACACACATAACTCCATTCCCTTTATCGGGTAGATGGGATTAATCCTTGCGTGTCAATACAGGGAGCGACCGCAGGGGTATCAGCCTGCGTACACAGAAGTAGAAGACGGGTTAGCAGAGGTTTTCCCCAGTCCTCGTTCTCCCTCCGTCTTATCTCTCCCCACCGTCTTACCGGGTTTCAACCCTTACTTTGCTACGTAGTAGCTCTGTTTGAGCGACTAATATCTGCGATGGTGTCTGTGCCCTTGGATGCTCCATGTTTGTCAGCTCAGCACAAGGAATGTGTGCGCAAGATGGATGCCCGTTCCTTGCATGTGTCAAAAGGGTTAGCTTTCCTTTTTTTTTTTTGTTCAGTTTATATAGCAGATAATATTTATTTCCAGATTTTTATTAGTAAGGTTGAACTTTGAAATGAATAGGTAATCTTAAAACTGTGTGTATCCTCTCACTCTTTTTTGGTGCTGCATTTAAAAAAAAAAAAATTTTTCTCTTGTAGCATTTCATGCCAGGTTTTTTCCTTTTTGTTGTTGTTGTTGTCTAGCAGTTAAGTCATGAAAGTTGTACACGCTGCCTGGAGTGGACACAAGCTATCTGTTTTTGCAGTGTCTGTTTGTCCATTTACTTTTTTTTTTGTTTGTAGCCTTGAAATGTCGTTCATTCATTTATTTTATTTCATTTTTTATTTTTACGAATATGAAAAAAAAAAGAAATCTGGATGTACAAAACTAAGGGTGCTTTTCAGCACGGCCTTGTGTATGTATAAGCTTTAATTAAGATGCCATTGCTTCTGCTGCCATGACATAACCCATGTTTTGTTGTTTGGTTTTTTTTTTTTGTACAGTGTTTTTTTCTTCGATGGTCTGACTTGTTGTGTGATGTTTGTTTGTTGTTTTTTTCCTTGAGTCTTTTTTTTTTCCTATATAGGAGTCTTTTTTTTTCTCCTGTGTTGGAGTCTGTTTTTCCTGTATAGGAATCGGAACGGCTGTGAAAAGGTTCTGTGTGGTTGGTGAGACCATGATGACAATTTTGAAAGGAAAATTTTTTTATCAATATGGTGCTGTTCCAACTGATGGCATTTCCGGGGTTTCTTTGTAATTTGCCTTGAATCATGCAGTATCATGTGGAATTTTCCATGCAATATCATGTGGAATTTTCCATGCAATATCACGTGGAATTTTCCATGCAATATCACGTGGAATTTTCCATGCAGTATCATGTGGAATTTTCCATGCAATATCACGTGGAATTTTCATTGTTGTCTCTGGATTTGATTCTGGACTAGCAGGAGAAAGTCAGCCCGTGCTGTTCACAGCACTGTAGAGAAGGGGGCGTAGATCAGAAAAAGGAGAGAAGTATCATCTTAGCCTTTCGCTTGTGGAGTTCTGTTATGTACATATACCCCACGTATTGATCCAGTTTAACTTTGTCTCCTCTTCACGGGGTTGGACGTCTATTCACCAGTTTGCCGCTCATAGTATTTCACTGTCAGGTTTGAAGTGCACACACACACACACACACACACACACTATCGCTTGCATGAGGAAAAAGGTTATGTGCAGGTAGTGGGTCGCCCTCACAGAACGGTGGATGACCACCACCTAGCACACATGCTTGCCTAGGAGGGCGGCATAGCTAACTGAACATCTTTCTGTTGGTGCACTGTGTGCATGGCGTTCAGAAGTGGGTAGTGACTTGCATTGGGCATACAGGACTGCAACAGAGGCAAACAGCAGGAAAAAACAAGGCGAGATACCCACCCTCTCCATTCTTGATGTGTGGCGAGGGAAAGAGGGGTCATGAGCTCGATTGCTAGTCAGCAAGGCAACAGCAGACCTGTGTACCTTCACACTATTACTGGTGTACTTTTCAACCAAACTGAGCATATGCTCTACAGTTTAAGATTTGGTTTCAGGAAGGAGGGGTCACTGCGTGCAGACTAGTCCATGTGAGCTACTCCACATCCGCAAAGTTTTGAGACCACACTGCGCATGATTTGAAGCTGATGGATAATTGAATTAATTTCTTAGATGAGAGAATTTAAGAGGGTCTAGTGGCCATAGCTAAGCATATGTCGGACCTATGCGTTAGCCCAGTGCGCTGGTCGGGACTTGAGAACCTACCTAACTAACACGGAAGTAGTAGTAGTTGGTATCTTCGAAAAATAGTGTATACATATTCCAAATTTTTGCAAAAGTTGGGAGGTGGGGTGAGGGGGAAAGAGGATCTTATTCGTTTTCATCTTCCATCACACTGCAAAGAGGGTACAAGGGAAATGTGACCTTCCAGTACCTATCGAAAGACGTTTCTTCCTATTCACATTGCTCTCAAATCCGATTCGTCGGCGTACTTTGGCACACATTCAGGTGCTTTTATTTAACATTTTTTCCCAGTGTAAAGGGCCTTCTGTCCCCGCTATCATTCCAACCTACCACCATGTCATTGAAGACAGATGCAGCCAGATGCAATTTTGTGCATGCGAGTTAATAAGAGTTGTCGCACTTTGGTCAAAGCACGCTAACACAGTAGTTACGGACAGCGAGTGCAATTACTACTAGTACTACACAGGAACTTTGTCCCAGATTTTTTCTTTGGGAGGGGGGCATTTTTCATCAGGTCAGTTTCATCAACTATGTGTACAAATACGGCCAAATCGTTTTGGGTAGACAGGTCTGCAGCAGGGTCAGGTCACTCTAACTTCTTGCGGTGATACAGAGATGGTCTCTCGAAGAGAAATGTATGCCTCAGTCACCAGTTCCTTAATGCTGTTAACCTTTTCCCTGCCACAGTATAAGAGCTTTTCTGTATTGCTTAGTGCCAGGGCCAAATTGCAGTAGGTTCACTCATCTGTTCGCTATTCATTCATTTACTGAGATATCTCTTAAATTTTTTGCATGTTTTTTTTTCTTATACCCTGTGCTATGATGCGGTGTCATAATATTTTGATTTTTAACTGTACTGATAAAGAATGCACATCGGTTTTTGAGAATGAATGTATTTTCAGTGGAATGCCATGTTGTTTGTTTGTTCAAGTGCCTGAAGCTATTTTTCTCTATTCAAAATTTGTTTTCAGTGTTCATAGTTTGTTGAAAGACTGGAAAAAATGTACATTACAGGCTTACCAGGAAAATCAGTTAAATTATCGTTATCCCAAGTGTTTTCATTGTTTTGCATAATTCGTCTTTTGGACGTTCTTACAGGTGTGCATCTCCATACTTAAAAAGGAAGTAAAGACTAATCAAACTTCATGCCTTCCCTGTGAGTGTGCAAGACGTGTGTGTACACTGCAATACACACATAGAGGAGCCCACACCCAAATGGTTGGTGTTTGCCTTTCGAGCCGATAGTTGGCGAGTTTGAACCATAAATGGGGTCAGATTTTTTTTCAGCGTTGAAACCCTGTCCGTTCATCCCAAAGTAAATGCCTGTCTGATCCAGTTCAGGCAAGATGAAAGGCGACAGGACGAGAGGGATGGGCATCGCCTTCCATTGCGCCATGCCATAGTCATGATGAACCTCTGATAGTTCACTGCCCTTGCCTCATTAGACGATGCAGTCTAGAACCTTTTTCACCTTTATCTATGAATGTACCTTTTCTTTTAGAATCACCCCCACCCCCCACATATTATGAACACCCCTGTTACTGAGGATCTGGGATTTTGGAAGTTCAGTGAATCTCGCCTGAAATGCCATTTTAGAGTTGGAAAAAGAGAGTGTGATTTTTGTTTTCTTCCAAGTCCATTAAGAAATATGTTTTAATTGAACTTCCGATGACTTCTGATGTTCATCTTTGCTTCCTGTCTTCAAGCATTTTTCCTCCACCACACTATTCGACTGTCCCAGTCTTCTCCCACCTGTTCCCTTCCCCCTCCAATCTCTCTCTGTCTCACATACTTTTCTTTAGTTCTCATTCATCATAACATTCAAATGTTGTAAAAAATCATCTTTTAATGTCTAGAATCACCTAAACATGTGATGGTCCATTAAAGAGAATTCCTTCACTTCCAAGTGACAAAGACCGATATGTGACACAGACAGACAACTCTATTAGCCGATGCAAAAAAAACGTGACATTCATCTCCACATGCTTTCATTTCCATTCATCACATTTTCAACTTCTTCACTGTCTGCTGCCAATATATTTACAACAGACAACACACACTGTACCGCAAGATGCTGTGTGTATAGTCACAACAGTCTATCAATCTGTAAACATGAAGATTTGTAACAGACTTTCTCAAAATTAATCAGCTTGAACAAAGATATCATTACAAGGCAACTTACAATTAAACATCAGAACATACGATATGATTACAAGCCAAGTTACAATTAATTAAACATCAGAACATAGTACAAAGTAACTAGACAAAACTGGCGAGTATATTTTCAGCAACTGTGTCTTCTTCTGACGTTGCTTATAACCGATAAAAAAAACCACACAAACAAACCTGCACAAAATCATACTGACCATAGGCCCATCAATACGATTATCATTTTATGCATTCTTTTTGCCTGTTAATTGTGATATTTGAAAGAGGGTGGTATTTCTAAAAAAATTCACTTGTCTGATAGTGTATTGTGCATTACATGAACACTGCTTACTGCCCTTTTTGGTGTGTTGAACACCGCCTTTCTACATATCGGTGTGTTATCCCCAAGCAGACGACACTATCAGAGATTCTGCATGCAAGAATGAACAACAGTTGTTGTGGTCTTTGGTCAATGCACCAAGACTGGACAGTGGTACATCAAGACATCATGCTCACAACCCTCAAATACCACTCAAGAATTCTGAGTCTTGATTTTATTTTTCAGCTTCTTGTTCTGTGTCATATTCGCCATATTTTTGCCAAACACATCTACAAAACACAGTGAAACAGCATGGATAAAAAGTTCTGTGACCTGAATGGTTCATGGACTGCAGCATGCAGTTCAACCGGTCAATCTGAAGAGAAAAGAGCCAGCTTTGAACAGTGTTTTCAGCTACACTGCCCAGGCTGAAAAACTTGTGCTGGCACAAGACCGAGCTGAAGAATCCAAGACTGAATTCTGGTCATAATGAAAGTCTTGGAGATAGAAATACGACAGGTTATAAACTAATTACTTGATGGAAACTGTCTCAGTTGAAAAGTAGAAAAAAAAAAATCAAAGTGATAATGGACACTTTAAAAACCCGGCACCTCACATGCAGTGCAAGCTCCCTGCAGTGTAGAATGTCAAACCATGCAAAACAAGAACAGAAAAACAAAATTACATGTAAAAACATTTGCGTCTCAATTCATTTTCAGTTAGTTATTCAAAAGAAAAGAACATCTGCTCATTCTTACCGTTACTTACAAGAAGAAAAAAAACAACAGAACAACGTCTATTCATTCTTACATCCCATCTCCACCCCATCGGCACAACACACTGTGTAACAATGACACATGGCCAACTATCAATACACATCAGCACAACACACTGTGTAACAATGACACATGGCCAACTGTCAACACACATCAGCACAACACACTGTGTAACAATGACACATGGCCTACTGCCAACACACATCAGCACAACACACTGTGTAACAATGACACATGGCCTACTGTCAACACATCAGTACAACACACTATGTAACATGACACATGGCCAACTGTCCACAGTAAATTGGCTTTACACCTCAATGAGGTCTGATGAGGTGGCCAGTTGACACTTGTATGCTCTCTATAAAAAAGTCAACACAATAATTAATAGGATATGTGAAACATGATCAATCAAAAGAAAAAAAATTACTGAAACAACTCTTACAATAAATGTCAGCGAACCGCCCAGAGAAAACGTGGACAAACGAGTCACAAGTCTTGTGACTCGTTTGTCCACGTTTCTCTGGGCGGTTCGCCGACGTTTATTTAAGATTTGTTTAGATTCCGCCTGCAGTCGTTCACTTTGCAACTAGATCTACTGAAACAACATCATCTGAAGAAGCCATGAAGTTGAAAAAAAAAAAAAAAAAAAGGAGTGTGGATAATCACACATGCTGGGTAAATGTGTGCACTGGTTCAGCAGCGATATCACACTGGACTGCGAGAGGTGTGAAGGTATGTGTTGACAAGTGCTAAACCTAAATGTCTCCTCTGATGGACAAAAAAAAAAAAAAAAAAAAAAAAAGCAAACTTACATGAAAAAAAACAATGTCATCAATAAAACCAAAAAGACAACAAGAAGAACATACCAAAACATGGTCGATACAAATGCATCAACGCAAAGCAATCAACACCTTACATCTTAGGGCAGTACTGTAAACAGTACCAACATAAAGCAAACAGACATTAGTAGTCTGTGATGCTGCCTGTAACTTGGCATACACAAAATCGAAAGCAAGCACACTCACACTTTCCCTGGAAATTCAACCTACATTGACCAAGTTACAAATGAGCCAAGCTGCCTAACTTTTAGGAGACAAAATCCAGTTCTTTCGCTGTGGGGGAGGGGGGTGGGGGGAGGTGTGGGAAAGAGAGCATGTCCCCCTCCTGAGATCGTGGCGATGCTGGTTAGTGGGTGCGGGGACCTTAGGCACAGACTGTGCTGCAAGTGCATAGAAAATGCTGCATTTCCATGGTCTTAGGATTAGCTTCAATCCAGCTTAACGTTTCTGTTGTTCATTTTTTTTCCCCCCTGAAGTAGGAGAATGGCTGCCTTAATGGTGGGATAAAAAAACGGTCACCCACACAAAACTCCACTCCCTTTCTTGGGTAGATGGGATTAATCCTTGACTGTCTATTACAGGGAGTGTCTGCAGAAGTATCAGCCTGGGTACAGAGAAAGAAAGAAAGAAAGGTTATTTGTCTCTCTCCTCTTTCAGCTACTACACACACACACACATACATGGTTTAACTCTTCAATGACTGGTAGTTTGGGGGAGTGGAAACTGAGGGAGTTGGCTGCAAACAATTTCTTAAAAACAATATCTAAAAATTACACACACACACACACACACAATTCAGTATACCATTACATTTTTTTCTGCAACATTTACCAAAGTTTCAAAATCAGTATATGAAAATGGCAATTTAATGATGCTGAATATACAACTTCAAATATTCATTGGGGATCCTACTGTAACCTATTCGTGCAGGCTGGAAAGGCCTCAGTATCAATCTTTTTGCCAAATTTAGCACATCTAGCACACAGAATTCCTGACAAAATACACATATAAAAACACACACACACACACACACACACACACACACAGAGCAACAACTATAGCCAACTCACTTTGTTCACATGGTCAAATCCAAAAAAGCATACACCCTGAACATACTGAGCAAGAGAGTTTCAACAAACAAGAGATCATGATATACCGAAACAAATCTTTCTTCAACACTAAACGGATAGTCCTGATTTTGAGTGTAGATGACAAAACCTAAACATGAACGAAATAGACCTGAGTAGAGTCAGCTATGATTGCGGATAAAGCAAACATCTGCTGGTTCCAAGACTTGAGGGAGCACAGCAGTTATTTCTCAAATATTAATGATGCATAGGTTAAGAATTCACTGACTTAGATTTAAAAAAAAAAAAAAAAAAAAAAATTCAATTCAGCCTGCTCTCACCAGAATTCACAAATACACGCATTACCCCCACTCACGTTTCAGACTAAAGTTAAAAAAGAAGTGCAGGTGGGACCCAGAGAAGCACTGTCCTCAACTGCCCAACAAACCAGCTGGGAGCAATCCTGCACCACCCTTGGAAGCCTGCACTGTGTTCACATAGGGTGCAGGCAAGCACAGCGCATTCCATTAAGACATCAAGGGACATAATTGCTCCCTGACAATCATCCTGCCTAGAAGGAAACTCACAGGTAACCAGTCTTTGTGTACACAATAGTGATGCGGCCGTGAAGAAAAAAACCAGTAGATACAACACTTTTACATGATGTGTGCATTTGCTAAAAAAAAAAAAAAAAAAAAAAAAAAAAAAATTGAAATCGGTTTTGAATACTACGCAACGCTAGAAGTGTCTAACACCTGAGCTTCTCCAGGAAACATTTCTCACAATGCCCCAACAGTGCCAGACTGTCGGGTATCATCTGCATCAGGACTGGCGCTGCCTAATAGGAGTCTGTGTCGGAGTCTGAACTCTGACCCTGCAGGTGGACTCGCAGTTTGTGGAGGGCGGCGGCACCAGAGTGAAGGCATTTGATGCCCCGAGGGAGGGCTCGGCAGGACGTCAGGTCTAAGGACTCCAGCAGTTTCAACTTCTCCAGAGCCAGGCTACAACCAACAACAAAACAACAACAGGTTCTTTGTCAGAATGAGCAAATGCATTGACACAAAATGCAATTAAGGAAAAAAAAATCCACAGTGAAAGCATCTGGAAGCTGCTTTCAAACATACATACTGAAATTTAGACTTAATAGAGTTAGTTCCCCCCCCCCCCCCCCCCCCCCCCCCCCCCCCCCCCCCTTGCATTAAATACAAAAGAAAAAAAAAGAACCTTGTGAAAACATTTGGAAGCTGCTTAGAGAGCTAGTCCCCCCCCCCCCCCCCCCCCCCCCACTCAATTCCCACCTTTCTCAGATCAAGACACACAATGAATTGCTAAATGAATAAGAATTACTAACCAGAGCTAAAACACAAACATGCTGAGGGCAACGGCGGTCAAAGACTTGTGCTCATATGTAAAGAGCGCATGAAAGAATTCAGAGGCGATGAAATAATTCTTACAAAACTGGAGACATAAAGGGATCTGGGGATGGGCAGGGGACCACCACAGTCTCCAGCAGGATCCTGGGACAAAGGTTCAGGGAGTGGATCCCCTCTGAAGCTGGCGCATTCTTTTTTACCACAATCAACACAGACCCTCGTTCTGCTCTATGTGTCCAGTTAACACTGCAGTCACAGCACTGAAATGCCCTCAGGACACCTGATGTTGACCATCTTTAATCAATCTTCCTTGAAAGCCTAAATCCAACACTGACTTTATTTTTGTACAGTGAAATAGAGCTGTCTTTCATCTTCTTGATGATAAATGTTTTAGGAATTATTTTGTCATTGTTTGATCAAGTTGAAAATGACATACATCGAACAAGGAGCACTGATTCAGTGCTTGAAGACGCCAAAAGGTTGGTTGCTTTCTCTTCAAATTAACCAATGAAATCAACTATTAGTAGTTTGATAACTGGTACGATATGACACAGGAAGGACTGTATCTGTATGCTTACACCACTGGTTAAAAATTCTCTGGGAATTTTGGTCATATTTATTTTATAGAATCACTCTTTCGACGTGTCCTGAGTGACAGATTGCTTGCCGCAAGAATTTTCATCCTACGTCGCCGAGTGTTAGTCGGACGCCGCAATCATTCTCACGTCATACTGCGAAAAAGTTACATAAAACAGGATAGAAAACTCTGTGTGTCATCAGCTCACAGAAACTCCTAGTCCAACTGGCATGATCATCATGCATTGTGTCTCCCTTTGCAATTAAAATCCAGTAGTATCATGACAATTTTTCCATCAGTGGATTAAAAACAAATAAGAATCAAAGGGCCACAGCAACTGTCGATGTGTGTTGTTTCCCTGTAGATAATCCCTGCAGGCATTTCCTCCTGCCTTAATGGTGGGATTAACAAAAAAGCCATACACACAAAACTCCACTCCCTTTGTTGGGTAGACAGGATTAATCTTTGCCTGACTATACAGAGAGTGTCCACAGGAGTATCAGCCTGCGTAGGCAGAAAAAAAAATGCCTTCATGAAAACAAATCCAACTGGCTCATGTCACATGGGCTGTTAATAAGCATGCAAAGGGACACAACTTTCCAACAGGTCACTTGTTTTAAGTATATATCAGGTCACTTGCATGTCTCGCTTTACACTCTTGTTTTCCCACCATCTAGACAGAAGACTTTACTTCCCTTCACAACAGTCATCCATAATCCAGCCCATACACTCCTGCAGAACATATCATCTGTGCAGCGGTGGATATTATTTATTTTTTTAAAAAATCAAAAAAGTGCCCCTGCACACAGTCGATGAAAGGGGAGCTAACTCACGTGACGCAGCGCAGCGTGGCGGTGCTGCCGGCCAGGTGGGGTGGGTCAGGGGACAGCTGGGCTTGTCGGTCAGCGTCTTGATGGCCTCCTCCATGTCCTCGGGGCCCGGCGTGGTCCACGACAGGTCCAGCACTTGCAGACTGTGGCGCCACTGAAATCACCGCCCATCAATTACCACCGCCATCACCATCACCAGCAGCGTTAGCCACACTCGGTGTGGTTACGTGTCTCCCTCGGACACTGCCACAGTCAACTGTCCTGACTTTCAAATGATTAGAACACAACTTATACACACTTATTTATCTTTAAAATAAAAAAAAAAACAGCAAGCAAACATAGGGAGTTTTTCCTATACTCCCTGTTTGGCTAGTATACTCACCATGTCAGACCATAGCATTCTACGGCAGTTAGTCAGCTCTGCCAGGTCGAAATTTTTTTGTGGCAAATGCAGTCATAAGATAGTCACGTGATGCCCAACAGTTGTTTACATCACCCTCTCAAACAGCCATTCATTGTGTATATAGCCACATGGATACAGGCACACACCTGTATTTACACACAGCACAGGTACACCAGCACGCACACACATATGCATGCTGGTACATACCCATAAATTTCTTTTTCCTCCAATTTTCGATTCCCAGTGTAAGCTTTCACCCAAACCCACAAATTTCCAGAGAACTGGGAGCCTTGAGCCTCAGCTGGGTGTAATTGAAAATCATGCTTGAAAATCCAACTTACACAGTCGCTTCAGACACGTCAGTAGTTCCGCAGCTGGCAAGAACTTCAGCGGTAAACTAGGCAAATTCCCTGGTGGCTGGCATATCTGAAAGCGCCCAAGATGCAGAGCGGCAGAGTGAACCCAGCATGAAGGAAAACTCACCTATGGGAGGCCTGCACACAGCCCATGACTTGAATCATTTAAAACAGACATCAAAACCCATCTTTTCAAGCAATACAGAATGAAAATAAAAGAGCAGGAGGAATCTGAGGGAGGAATGGGTGATGATAAGGGGGTGAGCGAGAGCCACACGCACTGGTGTGTTCCGTGTCCCATTTGAGAGCATTGAACATGTACTTCATTGTTGAGCAGCACTGAGAATGCGTTTGAGGGACGAAAAAAAAAAAAAAAAAACAACAACAAAATGTATCCCAACTTGGAACCATCTGAACAGTATTCTGTCGATCCAAAATCGACCTGAACACAAAATTTTCCTATCCCAGACTTTCAAATCCCAAATCAATTTCAACACCCATCTTGCGCTGAATTTGACGAGATAAGTGACAGCTCATTTTTCATTTTCGTTGCCCTGAGTATTGTTTCTCTCGCCTGAAGATGACCCAAGAGATCGAAACATGTCGCGTTTTGTCTTGTGATTGGTTTGTGCATGTTTGGCAGGTGTAGACTTTAAATTTTGAAAGACCAGACTTTCGAGTTCCATCTCCAGTTTTGAGACCACCACCACCCTCCCCCCTCCCCCCAACACGTATGACACTCGACCAAGTCTCCAAGCATGAAAGTCACACACCTGTTGCAGACCATGCCTCAAGGAATCCATGTAGCGGGAGATGCTGCTGCGCGACAGGTACAGCTGCTCCAGGTCGGTGATGTGCGTGGAGTAGCCGTGCACAAAGGTGTTGCCGGGAATCATGTTGATGCATCCTCGCAGATCCAGCAGCTTGAGACTGTTGGCTTTATGCAACAACCTTGAGGGGAGGGTAAAAAAAAAAAAAAAAAAAAGAGGAAGAAATAAGAGTTTAAAGTTTGTGTTCTTGTTATTATTATAACCCTACCTGCTTGTACAAAGCCGCATCAGGTTTGTCACAAACTCAGTATGACGTGAGATGATGAAAAAAAAAAAAAAAAAAAAAAAAACTTACATCCTGAAAGAGAGAAAGAAACAATTATTAAACAACTGACAACATGCTAGTTAAAACTGTTGACATCTCATGGCAGACAGACCTAGGCGGAGCTGACAGCGCCGGGCATTCCCATTGATTTTTCACTGTCAGACTTCCGTGTGAAAAAAAACCCATCCAATATGCAGAAAAACGTAATACAAAAAGCTACACATGGGCGTACAGACACTGTAGAATCACCGGCCACTGTCCACCCTGGACAGCGTAGACTTAATGTGAAAAACATCTAAACGCAGAAAAACATACATAAAAAAGCTATATATGGGCAAACACACTGTAGAATCACCAGCCATCATCCACCCTGGACAGCACAGACTTAATGTGAAAAACATCTAAATGCAGAAAAACATACATACAAAAAAGCTATATACGCAGACCTGCCAACCCCCTAAGAGACCAATGAGTGAGAATTGAAGCTCAGTGAGACAGAAATGTGTAATTTCAGAGAGCTAAGAGTAATCAAGCGCGACATGTACCTTTTTTCAAACAAACACGATGCGAGGAAACTGTTCGCACAATTTCTGTGAACTGTACTTTTCTTCAAAAACAAGCTATTCTTTTAAGTGTCACAGAAATCTTTACAAATTATGAAAATGTAGAATACACTGGAAAACACGTATGTGAACATATGCGATGACACCTTTGTCCTTGCCAGTCATCACACATTTGCGTTATCACAAACCAAGGACAGGCAGTTCTGCCATGGCACACCAAGGCTTGATAGTGCGCCAGACAACCTCAAAATTGTTCTCCCCTGTTTCTGACTCTGTGCATGTGGGGTTGGCTATCAGCTCAGTGGCGATTGTGTCATTTTTTTAAGTATCGCACCACCCCAGGAAAGAATTTGTTCCCCCCCCCCCCCCCCCCCCCCTTCCTGACTTCCATCAGTCCCCAACACAAACGGTCCATTCTGCAGTCCCCCATGGCAAGGGTCCTCACAATGTGTGTTGTCTTTGTTCGACCGCTCTTGAACTGTTTGGCGATCTCCGAATCTGAGAACGCTTCTTTAAAAAGCTGGGGTGCATGGTCGGCTGCGCTAAGAACGATGCTGTGCTCGACGAAAAATCTGGCCACCAATGCTTCAGCCCGAATCACCCTTTTTCCTCATTTCATCCTTTTTTGAGGTGTCTACAGTCTGAAAAAAAACTGTGTGATGCTGAAAGAATTCGGCGCGTTACAGGAATCAATGTGCTTGCGTGATTCAATGTGACGCTTCACATCCACCATCCAGCCATGGGAAATTGTGAAGTCCAACTCGCAAGTGATACACCTTGCACTATTTACACCTTTAGCCGAAGGTCGTATGCAGGGGAACTTTTCCGAGTATTCTTTTTGGGACTTTTGACCAAGTTTTTTTCTTTTTCACATCTTGTCCAGAACTTTCTGCTCCACGTTTCAACATTTTCGTAGCTACAATTTCAAAATGACGCCAACTTCGCTGAATGATAAAGATGGTGAAACGAACTGCGCATGACCGGAAACGCTTATTGAAGATTACTAGTTATCATACGGCATCATGCTTGTCTGTACATAAGCCGATTTTTTTCGTCCGTTTTTTTTTTTTTTTTTTTTTTGAAAACTTTCAATGCGTAATTTTTTGGCTAAATGCGTAAGATTTATCACTTGGGCGTAATAAATTACGCGAAATGCGTAATGGTTGGCAGGTCTGTATATGGGCAAACAGGCACTGTAGAATTACCAGCCATCATCCACCCTGGACAGCACAGACTTAATGTGAAAAACATCTAAATGCAGAAAAACATACATACAAAAAAGCTATATATGGGCAAACAGACACTGTAGAATCACCAGCCATTATCCACCCTGGACAACACAGACTGTTAAAGCTCCATCGAAAACACTGACAAACGAATCACAAGGCAGAGCACAATGGCCATCTTGTGCTGAATGGGAAGAAGATTAATGATTGCTCGTTCATTTTCATTGTCCTGAGTGTTGAGCGTCTTGCAGAAAAATGTCGAGACGCGTCATGTTTTGTCTTGTGATTCGTTTGTCAAAGTTTTCTGCGGAGGTTTATCAATAGTTTTTCAAAATTTGTTTAAACAAAAAACAAAACAGTGAATAAAAAAAAAAAAAACCAGACAGGAGAACAGTCCCCATGGCACAAAAACATGTTTCCAAAGGGAGGTGACTGCAGGTGGAAACTGAAACAAACTTTGAAGGAAAAATACTATTCGCCCGTGAGTGTAAAACGGATGATGAATGCAAAACACTGACCGTTTGAAAATGGACGCTGACTGAAAAGCAAAGAAAAGTTTTTCATTCAACATTTGTTTTGCCTCAATTCTGAGGAGATAAGATAACGGACTGCTCGTTCTTTGTTCCATTGTCCTGAATGTTGCCTGAAGAAGACTGAAGAGTTTGAAACGTGTCGTGTTTTGTCTTATAATATGTTTGTCCCTTTTGCCCAGTGGAATAGTACTTTTATTCCTTTATTAAAAGCACAGTTGACAAGAAAGACAAAAACCTTTTAAAAGGTAGAGTTGAAGAGAGCAACAAGAAAGAGGAAGTTACAGTCACTACAACTTTTCAGATGGCAAGGGAGCTGTCTTGAAAAACACTTGCAGCATCCCTACACGATAAACAAAAACAAACAAAAAAAAAACAGTATGTGGGAGATACTGAGTAAAATGTATAGCATTTTAAAGATCATCGTGGAACATTCTTTAAAAAAAAAACAAAGAACTTTTAAAAACAGTAAAAAAAAAAAAAAAAAAAGCAGCAGAAAAAGAGTAAGGAGGTAGAGTGTGGTAAAATGTTCATCATTCAGGAAGTCTCAGAAAATAAGGGCATAATGATCATCGGTTTCATTTTGAAGCCCAACAACACACACACTCTCTTTCTTTCTCTACACACACATAGACACACAGACTCTAACACACTCTCTCTCCCTCTCTCTCTCTACACACACACACAAACAAACACACTTGCTCTTACACACACGCGCGCACCCACATCCACCCACCCACCCACGTTCTCTCTCTCTACACACACACACACACATACACACACACACACGCAAACACGTTCTCTATCTCTACACACACACATACACACAGACTCAAACACTCTCTCTCTACACACACACACACATACACAGACTTAAACACTCTCTCTCTACACACACACATACACCCACATGGTGGGTGAGGAGGGTGGGGGGCAACTCACCTGATCAGGAGACTGTCATTGACGCCTCCTTGAGCTAGGCTGGGCTCTGGGACAGGCGGCATGGCACAGCTCAGTTCTTGTAACTTCACGAAACCCACACCCTGTAAACACAGAAATTCACAGTTAAAAAGTTCGTCAGCTGTCCCTCATTAGCAAGTTCATGGGGACGGTTACTGGACTGATGTAGCTGTGCCATCTGGAGAGGTCATTGCCTATAGCTGTGCCATCTGGAGAGGTGGTTGCCTATAGCTGTGCCATCTGGAGGTGGTTGCCTATAGCTGTGCCATCTGGAGAGGTGGTTGCCTATAGCTGTGCCATCTTGAGAGGTCATTGCCTATAGTTGTGCCATCTTGAGAGGTCACTGCCTATAGTTGTGCCATCTTTGGAGGCCATTGCCTATAGTTGTGCCATCTGGAGAGGTTATGCCTACAGCTGTGCCATCTTGAGAGGTCATTGCCAATAGTTGTGCCATCTAGAGCAGTTATTGCCTCTAGTTGTGCCATCTTGAGTAACTACTGCCTGTAGTTGTGCCATCTTGAGTAACTACTGCCTATAGTTGTGCCATCTTGAACAACTATTGCCTGTAGTTTTGCCATTTTGAGAGTTTCTTCCCCGTAGTTATGCCATCTTGAGTGGTTATTGCCTGCAGTTGTGCCATCTTGTCAGGCCATAGCATGTACTGTACAATATAGGGGCTACAGCATGTAATGTACAATATTAGGCCATAGCATGTAACAGACAATACAGGGCCATATAATGTAATGCACAATATCTTGCCATAGCATGTAATGTACAATATCAGGCCATAGCATGTGACAGACAATATCAGGCCATAACATGTAACAGACAATATCAGGCCATAGCATGTAACAGACAATATCAGGCCATAGCATGTAATGTACAATATCAGGCCATAGCATGTAATGTACAATATCAGGCCATAGCATGTAATGTACAATATCAGGCCATAGCATGTAATGTGCAATATTAGGCCACAGCATGTAACAGACAATATCAGGCCATAGCATGTAATGTACATAACAGGCCATAGCATGTAATGTACAATAACAGGCCATAGCATGTAATGTACAATATCAGGCCATAGCAAGTAATGTACAACATCAGGCCATAGCAAGTAATGTGCAATATCAGGCCATAGCATGTAATGTATAACATAAGGCCATAGCATGTAAATATATATCAGGCCATTGCAATGTGCAATATTGAGGCCAAGGTGTACAAAGTACAACATCAGGCCATAAGAACAATGTCAAATAATATCATACCATAGCTGAGGAGAAAGAGAGATAGAGAGAGAGAGAGAGAGAGAGAGAATGCTGTTTATAGCCTAGCCGACCCCTAAGGGCTGTATAACCTACAACCACAGAACACAGTGTATAATGTACAGTAAGTTTTTTTTTTTTTGCTGTTGTTTATACGTTACCTGACAGCGCAGAGATGCCTGATTGGCTCTGATCCGACAGTTGGCCAATCGAAGGACTCGCAGGGAGGGACAACTCTCCTGCAGTTTCTCCACGTTCAGAATCAGGTAATCTGTGGAGCACATACAATTGCTCAGGTCCAGGGTGTCCAGGTGAGGGCAGTTTGACTGAAACCAATCGTCAGAAGCACAGCTGTTTACAAGGTAAGACAAGGGAATGTTGCTTATAGCCCAGCCAACCGCAAAGGGCCATATCAGATCTTTTTTCTTGTTTGTTGTTTAAATCATACATGACTAACTTACTGACTTCAATTTTTATACACAGATCTTAAAACAGGCACCACTGAACACCACCAAAGTGACCACGCAGCAGTGCAGTGTCTCCTCTGGTGGGTTGCCTCCTGACGACTTCATACCCTGTGGGTTGCCAGTGCCAGGACTGCAACAGGACTAGCAGGATGTGGACAAGGAGGGACAGCCACAGTCAGTGGGAGAGCCACTTGACTGCCACAAAGATGAGATGGAAAAATCAAACAAACAAACCACCAGCCAACGAATCAACCAAAGAGATGCAGGTGTTAACAACTCTCCACAGCGGATGCTACACAACTTTTCCATGACCTTTTGGAGACTTTCATTACCTCACAGAGACCTGTTTATCCCAAAATTTGGCTTAGGGCATTCCAAATCCAAAATAAAGAGTATTTTCTACAAAACAGGAGTACTCTTAACAAGAAAGTTTAAACCACACTGCGTCAAACCTTGCATTGTTTGTACCACAGCGGTGGAATACAACGTTACCAGGAACTATGTTAAAAGTATCAGCATCACCTGTTTGCATTCAGAGACCTGTTTACCCCCTAAAAACTACTCTGGTGTACTTTTTTAACGAAAATGAACATATTTTCATATTTTCTACAAAGAATGTGTACAAAATTCCAAATTTCTGTAAAAGCAGGAGGGGGGGGGGGGAATGGTCCTTCATTTTGTTTTCACCTGCCACCACATTGCAGACACTTCTTGCCAGTAGTAACCACCTGATCTTGCACGGACTATGGAAAAACATGTTCTTATTAACACAAATTACTTTAAAACCTGATTCGTCATCATACTTTGGCACACGCTCATGCTTTCTTGCCAGTTTTTTCCGACATATCTGGGCACGTTGTCAAGAAACGGACACTGCAAAACACGATTTTGCGCACAGACGTTAGCAAGAGTTGTCCCTCTTTGGTCAAAGCCGTCACAGCAGTTACCTTCTGCAAATTCAATTACCGCTCAACAACTTCGTCTCCAGAATTTTGTTTTTGATGTATTTCTTTTCAGTTTGTTGTATTTGTGGTATTTTATCCAAAGACACGTACAAATACAGAGAAATTGTACGGGTGAACAGGTCTGCTCACATCAAGTTTCAGGGATTGTAAATTTTGACTTAACATGCCAGAAATACCAAGCAGAAAGCAGAACCTAGCTAAGGATGTATACTCAAACATGCCACAAGTGTGCAGATAGTAATACAACTGCAAAATAAGACAGTACAGTTTTACCACTGACAGATGAGATCCTAATGAACACCATCTTTCAGGATGGACCATTAGATTAAAAGGAGTGATTGAATTCAAACTTAAGAATGTATACTTACTCATGTTTACCTGTCCAAACAAAATACCTTTATCATCCTTGACAAGAACATGTCCCTGGTCGATCAGGACACACAACCTAAATTAAGATTTAAATTAACTGGAAAGCAAAGATTCAAATATTCAGTTTCGTTCTTCATAAAGAGACATTCAAATCCAGCATTCAACGTTCTAGTTCCACACACACGCACTTAATTACACATGCACCCACAAACATTTGAACATACACAGATGTACACACACTCACATATGCATTGAAAATGAACAATCTCTCTCGCGCACGCCCACATACACATGCATAAATTTACACATACACACATGCATTTTTACACACACACACACACACACACACATTTACATAAACATCTGCACACACAGACATATTACACACAAGAACACAGGTAAGCTGTACACACCATGACGGCGTTCATGACAAGGTTGAAGCGACCAGGTAATTGCCGGCCAGGTTTGAGTTCCCTGAGAGATGAGCCCACCTTCTCCGCCAGGTCCTTCAGCGATTTCACCGACACAGCATCCACCTGCGAACAGGGACAAGACTGCATTGCACGTATATCAGAAACAACTGTGGACATGATTATACAAACACTTGCACCCACGTGCATGCACACACACACTCTCTCTCTCACAAACACTCTACATATCACACTCACACAAAAACATGTGTATGCGTGTGCACACACACACACACATACACTGACCCCAACCCTCTTGTTTTCTTGGAGTCTGAAGCAAATAACATTAAAACAGTCCTTGAATATACTTTGCATACATTGTAAAAAGAAACGCATCATTAAACTGCAGCGAGAGTGTTGCAAATACAGTTTTTCATCTTTGACATAACCGGAATGTGAACTGTCATCTCGCTTGGCAGAAAACACCTTGGTAACTTTTAAGGCAAGAGGGTGATCTCGCTGTGAACACTTTGTCATTTTCATTCCAAGTCAAACTGAATTTGATTCTTTCTAGGTCTGACGTGGCTGATCACTTGGTTTCTTGACAAACTAACGCTGCATTATGTAATTTCTCACATACTTGTTCTTGACAAGTCTTCACCCAACTCTTTTTGAAGAAAGAAAATCTTTATTTCCTGTAAAAAAAAAAAAAAAAAAAAAAAAAACCACACCCCAAAACAAAAAGCTTCTGGACGCCACAGGTGCAAAACTCTGACTAAACAACAGGCTGAATCTGTGACACCAAGGCATCCCCAAGTAGCTTGGAAGTGTAAGGTGATGTGGTCTTAGGTGGACAGGCAGTACCTCAATGCTGCCTGCTCTGCAGTAATGTGCTGGCGGTCTTTCAGGTGCCCTTTAGGCCTGGCACTGACGAGTCATTCCATCAGTTTTGCAACATGCCAAAATAGCTCGGTTGGCAGAACACTGGACTCGTGATTTTGGTGAGTCTGGGGTTTCTGGTGTGATCTCCACCAGGCTGTTTTGGTACGGGGGGATTTTTCCCTTGGAGTTAACATTGCTTCTGACTCCATTTCCCATACAGTCCTTCGAATGAGCCTATAAACCATGGTTCCGTGTGTGAACGCATGCATAACATCTCGCGCACACATCAAATCCCATCACCAACTTTCGGAAGAGAAGGCCAGTTTGGCCGTTCTGACTCAATTTCCCATGCGGTCCTTCGAATGAGACTACAAACCGAGGGTCTATGTGTGAATGCATGCAAAACATCTTGTTGCATACACGTAAAATCCCATCAACAATTTTCAGAAGAAAAGGCCAGTTTGGCCATTGGTAATGGATGACATATTACACATAGCATGCACTCTGCGTGAAAAATCAAAAGAATGAAAGAGTTGTTAAACTGAATGAACGATATTGACTGAATGATACAGGAAACGACTGAATGAAGTGTCAGCAGGCAGCCCTTCAGTGGGCTCTACCCAGGTAGGCAGCCCGTTGTGTAAACGAGAAAGCAGACTGTAAAGCACTTAGAGCTTGGTCTCTGTCCGGGGATAGGCACTATATAAGTACTTTAAAAAAACAACAGAAACCAACAGGTGGGTCTGCCAGATTAGTTGCCCTTTGCCTTCAATGTGTGTTCCCCCCTTTTTTTCCTGACTGGATCATGGCTTTGTCTCTCCACACCTTCAGTACAGGTCCTGCTCTCCTGTCTGTCAATCCACAGCAATGCAACTGCTTTCCTCAATCAGTCAGAGGGGCAACAGAACCTTGTGGATGTTTTGTCTGGATATTCTCCTTTTTCAGGTTCCAACATCAGACCTGTTTGCCCCAAATTCGTGTACCTGCACTGACTTACTCCACTCAAGCATTGTACATCTTGGATCATTTGTTCGGAACTCTCTGCCTGCCTCAAAAATAGGGCACATCAGTCATTAGACTCTGACCTGGGAGCCCCAAATTTTGGACTGGGATATTCTTTCTATAAAACAGGTGTATTCAGGGAAAAAAAAAAAACAACTGGTGTTTTCTTTGAGCAGCTCAAAGCTTGTCTTATGTGTGGACTATTTAAAATTTGGCTACTAATTAAAACCACACTGTCAGACAAAATCTTCATGCAGCACAGAACATGGAGACTGCCTCTGAGGAATCTGAACGGGAAGCTGAAATCAGCCAGCATACTGTGCACCAAACATTCAGATACATGACTGCACTAAAGCCAGACACTTCTCCACATGTCTGATCAGCAATTTTTCTCCCTTCTTATTTTTTTTTTTTCCCAACTTAAGCCTGTGTTTAACACAAAAGTTTTTTTTTCTCCTTTGCACTTGCTATCTTGACTGTTCTCCCTTTGAAGCGAACCGACATTTCTGACTAGCTGTCAAATATCGATCAGAGGCTGTACACACAGCAGCTATGCAGATTTGCAAATAAATTTGACAAACATTATACTTTCTTGTATATTTTTTTCAACCTAACCTCTGTTATATTACAGAAAAATCAGCGTGCAGATCATGTCGTTATCTTCAGGCTCCAAGGCGGATACTGCCCACCGAAACAGAAACTAGTAGTAAAGCAAGAATAACATCAACCAGTGCCATCATTATATCCATCTCTCTCTCAGCACTTCACTCACACTATGTTTCAAATTCTACATGATCCATTCATTTATCACCATTATTTTTTTTCATTATCACTACTATTACATCATCAGTACTGTTTGTCACCTTGTCCATGTCGTCTTCTGATCATACTCTCTTGTTTTAACTGAACTAACAGACAAGCAAAGACAGGTTAGAAGATGAGACCGTGCCTACAATCTTCAATCTTGAGTAAACAAATCTACCAAGTCTCAAGTCCCTGGCTGTGCAGGTTTTCTCGGGGAAAAAAAAATGCATCAATAGTTTCACTATTCAGCAGAATTCAACAAAATACAATCGACACAGGCCTGGAGAAGATCAGGCAAGGAATTGTGGGACGAAACACAGACACCTGACCTGAAAACAGATGACGGTACCTACCCCAGCATTGGAGAGATCGAGATGTTTCAGCTTTGGACAGTATCTGGCCAGGGCAGACACAGCGACTGACGACAGTTTGTGGCAATAGGACACATTGACTGACTCCAAGTCGGGACAGTTTTCACATAGTTCCTGAAGAAGAAAAGGGGGAAAAAAGGTGTAGGTTGCACATCAAACTCATCTTTGACACAAATTATTAGAATTATTAATGTTCATTATCAGTTAAAGCAACATTAGATTACAGAATGATCACCTGATTAGATATAGAGATGATGGGACAAGCTGTCCCCCTTCTCCCCCCCCCCTTCCATTATTACGTTTGTATAGTGACAGTACTTCATTTTAATCAGTTTTCTTTCAGTTTTTAGAATTTCTTTAGGCAGTAACTGCAAAAATATGATGAGATTTCTCAAGTATTTGTTTTCTTGGTTAATGCATTTGTTTTGGTTTGTTTTCGTAAAATCTCCCATAAATAACAGAAAAAAAATATTTTCATATGTAATATCCCCCCCCCCCCCCCCCCCCCCAAAAAAAAAAAAATTGAAATCATCACTGGTGATTGAAAATCAAGGGAAAGAATTCAAAACACAAAGTGACCACAATCTTCATATAAAAAAATAAACATTTTTCCTACTATTAAAAACCCCCCAGTAATTAATATAGCAAACCGCCCGCGAGAAAACAAGGACAAACGAATCACATAACAAAACATGACACATTTCGACCTCTTAGGTCTTCTTCAGGCGAGATACAAACCACTCAGAACAATGAAAATGAACGAGCAATCACGTATCCTCATATATATATATATATATGTGTGTGTGTGTGTGTGTGTAGGGAGAGAGAGATAGAGAGACAAAGAGTGAGTGAGTGAGAGAGAAAGAGAAAGACAGAGACAGAAACAAAAAGAGAGAGAGACAGAGAGATCACATTGGCAGCCATTCACAAATTCTTTCACCACTACTGCCCAACCCACACCTACCAGAAAAGCATCATTCGTGACGTTCTTCCAGCCGCTCAGAGAGATCTCTCGGCACTGAGACAGGTTGTTCTGGGCCAGCCACTTCAGAGTCCGGTCTGTGGACTTGATCCAGCCGTAGGACAGGTCCACTCGGCGCCAGAGAGACGGGTGCATGGCCATATCATGCCACTCATGACACACACGTGCCGCCCTGGAAACAGGAAAGCGTCAAATCGGGTTATAAAACGATTAATTGCAACCTGAGGCAACTGCAGGCAGAATTCTAAACAAAATTGTGTAAAGGAATATGATTGTAAAGCGCTTAGAGCTTGGTCTCTAGCCGAGAATAGGCGCTATATAAGTATTCATTATATATATATATATATATATATATATATATATATACACAAATCTTTAAAAAAGTGTTTGAAATAACTTCGACGAACAAGGACAAATGAATCATGAAAACAAAACACGATGAGTTTCAACCTCGTAGGTCTTCTTCAGGCAAGATAAAACAAATCTGACAAAGATAAGCGACTGCTCGTTCTTCATTTTTTGTGTCCTGGGTGTTGTTTATCTTGCCTGAAGAAGACCTAAGAGGTCGAACCCCCCGTATTTTGCCTTGTGTTTCGGCCATGTTGTTCAACAGAGTTATTTAAACGCTTAAAAAAAAAAACGATGGTAACGAAAAGAATACGATTTTAGCATACAGTTAATAACCAGCAATAAATTTAAATCAGTTGCAACCTGAGGCAACTGCAGGCAGAATTCTAAACAAATTGTGTAAAGGGATATTGATTGTAAAGCGCTTAGAGCTTGGTCTCTAGCCGAGAATAGGCGCTATATAAGTATTCATTATATATATATATATATATATATATATATATATACACAAATCTTTTAAAAGTGTTGAAATAACTTCAAAAAACGAACAAGGACAAATGAATCATGAAACAAAACACGATGAGTTTCAACCTCGTAGGTCTTCCTCAGGCAAGATAAACAAACAAATCTGACAAAGATAAGCGACTGCTCGTTCTTCATTTTTGTTGTCCTGGGTGTTGTTTATCTTGCCTGAAGAAGACCTAAGAGGTCGAACCCCCCGTATTTGCCTTGTGATTCGTTCGTCCATGTTGTTCAACAGAGTTATTTTAAACGCCAAGAAAAAAAAAATCAATCTAAATGTTCTCCACCTCACCCAAATCCCCTTTGGCAATCTTCCAGACACGTTTCTCAAAACCTGGTCAGAAAGAATACAGAGTACATGGCTCTAATTGGTCAATTATTATCAAACCAAGAGAGTCAATGTCCACAATCTTTACAGGCAGCTCATCAAATGTAAGAGAAAGCGAACAACAGCTGGTGGTGCATCCAATGATCCAGGGAGCATGACCTTCAGGTCCTCTGAAAGCCACACCCATCCCTCTTCTATTCCTTCATCCTCCTTGGCCAGCTCCCTCCACCCTCTCCCCACCTGCTCCCCCAAAACATCTCATCTACCCAAAGTCAAAGAACCTGTGCTCTTCCAGTAATGAGTATCACGGGCCTTTTGTGTTATGAGGACTTTATGTGGAGTTACAAGCTGGACAAAAAAAAAATACAAATAAAAGAAAAACAACAACCAAAAAAAAAAAAAAAAAAAAAAAAAAAAAAGAAGAGAGAAAGAAGCTTCCATCTCGCTAGAACAAAATATAAGCCACACACACATGCTTAGTGAAACATGAACTTACTCTACAACACTGCATAACCAGAGTCTTTATCTAACTTTTGAATGAAATTCATGCTTACATCCTTCATACCATAATCAATCTGCCTCTGGCCCTCTCCCAAGACTAGTCCTTCAACAGCCAGGTGGTAATGTTTCTTACTAGACTTTTTGCAGTCCAGTCCAAGGACCTAGAAGTATGGCACTAGACTTGTTGCAGTCCAGTCCAAGAACCTAGAGGTACGGCACTAGACATGTTGCAGTCCAGTCCAAGAACCTAGAGGTACGGCACTAGACATGTTGCAGTCCAGTCCAAGGACCTAGAGGTACGGCACTAGACATGTTGCAGTCCAGTCCAAGAACCTAGAGGTACGGCACTAGAGACATGTTGCAGTCCAGTCCAAGAACCTAGAGGTACGGCACTAGACATGTTGCAGTCCAGTCCAAGGACCTAGAGGTATGGCACTAGACTTGTTGCAGTCCTGAGGACGTAGAGGTATGGCACTAGACATGTTGCAGTCCGGTCCAAGATCCTAGAGGTACGGCACTAGACATGTTGCAGTCCAGTCCAAGGACCTAGAGGTACAGCACTCAACTTTTTAGAGTCCAGTCCAAGGACCTAGAGGTATGGCACTAGACTTGTTGTTGCAGTCCAGTACTCCATGTTTCAAGGACCTAGAGGTAGGTACGGCACTAGACTTGTTGCAGTCCAGTCCAAGGACCTAGAGGTACAGCACTCAACTTTTTAGAGTCCAGTCCAAGGACCTAGAGGTATGGCACTAGACTTGTTGCAGTCCAGTACTCCAGTTCAAGGACCTAGAGGTACGGCACTAGACTTGTTGCAGTCCAGTCCAAGGACCTAGACTGGCTAGAGGTACAGCACTCGACATGTTACAGTCCAGTCCAAGGACCTAGAGGTACAGCACTCGACGTGTTAGTACTGTTACAGTCCGAGGATGTAGAGGTACGGCACTAGACATGTAGCAGTCCAGTCCAAGAACCTAGAGGTACGGCACTAGATATGTAGCAGTCCAGTCCAAGAACCTAGAGGTACAGCACTAGACATGTTGCAGTCCAGTCCAAAAACCTAGAGGTACAGCACTAAACTTTTTGCAGTCGAGTCCAAAAACCTAGAGGTACGGCACTAGACTTTTTGCAGTCCAGTCCAAGGACCTAGAGTTACGGCACTAGACTTTTTGCAGTCTGTAGTCAAATTTTTTCAACTTACCTAAACTCTTTCGCAGAAGTGGGGACCCTGTGCCTCCTCTACCCCCCTCACCCACCTACCAAACCCCTTTCTACAGTGGACATGGTTGCCCCTTGTCCTGATTAATGCTGTCACATTTACTACAACCACCCCACCTTTGTCAAGCACCTAGGAAAAAAAATGCATACATGTATTAATGCAAATATTTACACATTCAGTGTTGCACACTTGTAATACAAGTTACCAAGTTACACAAGAGCCCCCCCCCCCCCCCCCAAAAAAAAAAAAAACAAAAAAAAAAACATGCACGCATGCATGTGTGCACACACAAATACACACATGAATACACACACATGCACACACACACACACACACAGTGACACATATACACAGTAACACATAAACACACACAGTGACAGTACTCACACACAAACACACACACACGCACACACCTTCAGACAGTGATAGTACTGATACACACACAGCACTCACCTGCAGAGGAAAGGCAGAGGACCATGTCTTGTCACCACAAACTGGAAAATTTTCATCCACAATTCCACAGGCAGACGTCCAACAAACGTGTCTGAGGTTACACAGGATCCGTTGAAATCATTCCCCGATAGTCTCCCGCTCTGGTGTGACGATCTGAACCTTCTGCTAACTTTGAGCTCTTTGATTTGGTCTTTTTTGTTCGGCGCCTCCTTTTCTGGGGGGGTCTGATGGATGCGCAAGCACTGAAAGCAGGATCAATGCACCAAAAGAGTTGCGAGTCACAAGCATCACTCACAGTCACAGACACATTCATGTCAGGATTCCGATGGCTATCATCAAGACTTAAGCCACACAAAACATAGTGTAACAAACAAACAAAACAAAACGCAACAACAAATTCATTACAATCAGAAGGACATTTTTCAATAAACTGAAGAGCAGAGCACTTTTTAAATAAATTTTATTTCACTATCACCAAGGGTAGGCACATGAACATCTTTCCTTCATTCATTTGAATTTCGAATTGTTCTTGAAAACTTCATCTGTTGCACATGCTGCAGCAGATCCCCATGAAAATTTCCCAAGGTGAACTAGTGGATAATCTGGTGACTCATTCACTGACTGATTATGGCTTATACAAGTTATAGTACACACATAATGCAACAGATGTGTTTTAATTCATCAATTTGTGTATGAGCATGAGTATGAGTACAGGTGTGAATGTGTATGTTTGTATATACGTCTATGTATATTTGTGGGCAAACAGACTCAATCCAAGTAACACTCTGGTGGGATGTAGACTGTATTTGATTTGATCAAACCATGGAATCCTTGGCAA
>JADBJO010004840.1:170000-183848 GCA_016801955.1 Conus betulinus
TGATATTGAAACCAACGTAGAAGAAATGTTAAGAAGAGAAATGTAGTTTTTTTTTTTTTTTCTTTTCCCAAAATACATATACAGGTGTGTGTTACTGTGTGTGCGGGCGTGTGTGTGTGTGTGTGTGTGTGTGTGTGTGTGTGTGTGTGTGTGTGTGTGTGTGTGCAAACATATGTATATGTGTGTATTTGTATGCATGTATTTGGGTATGTATATGTATGAGTATATATGTGAGTAAAAATGTGTATGTACATACAGGTGTGCATATGACCATAACTTTAAATAGTCTAAAAAGAGGGAGATATTTTGGGGGGGGGGGGATGGTAGAATCATGATAAAATCAGAAATGAGGATGTCCTCTTTCGCCCCCCCCCCCCCCCCCCCCCCCCGTCGGAGCAGATGTGCATAGCTATGCATATGGTATGTGGACACGGATATGTATGCGTGTATATAGGTATATTTATGACCCTAATATCTGACAGTCCACTAAGCGATTCGGGGGGGTGGGGGGGGGGGGGGGGGGGGGGGGGGGACTGGGGGGGGGTCGAAATCAGAACGAGGACCCCCTTTTTTCGTTCTCCGTCGCTGCAGGCCTCTTTTAATCGCAGATTAGAGCTGGGGGATGATAGTAACGTCAAATGAAAACAAAATGTTTTTGATGTACAAAGATTTTTTTTTTTTTTTTGACAGGAGAGTAATTGGGGGTTATATGGGGTGGGGAGGTGGGGGTAGGGGATGGGATATATGCCATAGGACCACTTCAGGATAGATGAATTGAGATTTCCAACCATTCTCATATGGAGAGACATGGCAAACTGGATCTCGGTGAATATACTCTCTGATTGTGAACAGAGGAATAATTTCTGTTGAGAAAGAAGTGAATTGATTATTTTTAAAAGAATTGTGAATGTTGCACAATCGGATTGGAACTACACAGGCGGGCACACGCAGGGACACACACGAGTACATATACTCTCCGCTTCACTCATGCGGGCATGGATGCGCGCGCGCACAAGAGGTCGGGAGGAACGGGAGGATTTAGAGTGAGTACGCAAAGAGTTTGCTCTTTCGACAGATTACTCTGGGTACCGTTGATTCCTGTGGATTCTTTCCTTCTCTTTTCAATCTTTCCAGACTCATGCACACGAGACAAGATGCCTATCATTGTAAATTGTGTCAAAATGATACCTAATCTCAAAAAATGAAGTGTGAAAAATGAGGCAACAACATGGAGTGAGAATTTTCTTTTTGTTGTTGTTGTTTATTGTATATATATTTTTCCAGAGGCCAACATTTGGCCCAGTGTTGATGCATAATGATAATGTGATGGAACCCCGTACTTACCGTTGACTTTCTTTTTTTTTTCTTTCTTTTTTTTTTTTTTTTTTTTTTTTTTTTTTTTTTTTTTGAATGAAAAAACGTAAATGTGTATTGTTTGTATGGATGCACCGCATGTAGCCAAATTCTCTCTCTGTCCCTCTCTCCCTCAAGCGTACACACCCGCGTGTGGGGTGTGCGTGCGCGGGCGCGCGGGCGCGCGCGCGCGGGCGGGAGGGTGCTCGCGCGTGCTCGCGTGCGCGCGCGCGCGCATTCACAGACATGTATGCAGTTGCATACATGTACGCGCGCGCGCACGGGTGCACGCATGTAAGAAATAGTGATTGCCTATAGGAACCCCCCTGCTGCCCCATTTCACACATGTGTTGTCATGTCACTCAACATCCAAAACAAGAGGAAGGACATGAATGGTCAAAATGAATGGTTTTGTTCGTTGTATCAGTCTTCTGTAAATTATTCTTTGTATGTTTCTTCCAATTGATTTTAGACTGTATTTTTTTTTGTTCTTTTCGTGAATGTATGTCAATTTTGAGTGGAATGTGCTACTTGCTTTTCAAGTATATGATTTCGATGTAGAAAATCCGTATGTGGGATCTGTGTTTTGGCTCCTATGTTATAGTCAGTATGGGGGAGAGAGGGGGGGAGGGTGGGGTGATGGGGGGGGGGGGGGGGGGGTGATGAAATGAGAAGAAGGGAAGTTCAAAACTCACTTGCTTGACGTTTTTTTTTTTTTTTTTTTTTTTTTTTTTTTTGCTCCCTCTCCCCTTCCCCCGCGCCCCCTGCCCGACCCTCTGACCCTCTTCCTTTTTTTTTTTTTTTTTTTTAAAAAAAAAAAATTTTTTTTTTTTTTTTTTCGAAACAAGTCGGATGGGCTTCCGGGGGGTGGGGGGGGGTGGGGAGTTTTAACGTGAATGTGGTGGCTGAAACGTTTTGCCAGATAAATCGACAAATATACCTTAACTCAAGGGAACCTGTTGAGAGGGGTGGATTAGGGGGGGTGGTGCGGGGGAGGGTGTAAGACTGAAGTCAAATTATGTTGTGAGGAAGTCTGCCTCTACGACCGCCTTCTTCTTTTATAATATCTTGGTCCCGTGACATCTTTTTCAACCTCATGAGCATCTCTCTCTCTCTCTCTCTCTCTCTCTGTCTGTGTATCTGTCTGTCCGTTTTTCTTTGTCTGTCTGTCTGTCTGTCTGTCTGTCTGTCTCTCTCTCTCTCTTACCGGGAAATGGGAGTAAGAAAAATGAAGAGATACTTAACATTTTATTCATCTAGAAATGAACAGTGTTGTAAAGTCGAATGCCATAACAACGTTCTTTTTCTGTGAAAAATATTGATACCAGTTTTTGCTGTGGATCCACTTCATCTATTGCACTTATGCCTCGCCCAGGATTGTCGAGGAGAACTTTTGACTTTTTGATTGCATGTTTTTTTTTTTTTTTTTTTTTTGTTATTGTGTGAACAAGATGTTTAATAGTTGTACATGTACATTTTTTTCTATTTCTATATGTTTATATTAGGATCATCTGCATTCAACTGTTTAATATCAGGATATGTCAGCGATATTGTGTTAACAGAACTGGCACGCAGGGAACTGTTTTAAAGAATACCCTACATTTAAGAAAAAAAACGAAATCATGAATAGTCTTATATAGTTTCATCTCTTAACTGTCAGGGTCTCGGTAACTTTCAGAAAAGAAGAGATGTCTTTCAATTTTTGCGACAGAAAAAATACTCTGTATATTTTCTGCAAGACACTCATTTTAGTCAATCAATGGAACGTCAATCAGAGCGGAATGGGGTTATGAGTGTGTATACGCTTCCAACAATACAAGGTCTAGAGGAGTAGCTATTTTGCTGAATAACATTTTGAATTTAAAATCATAAACACTATAAAGGATGAAAATGGTAATTATGTAATTTTAGTATTGAATACAATGGGAAAAGACATAGTTTTTTAGTAAATATTTACGGTCCAAATAGAGATGAGCCATCCTTTTTCATGAATATACAAAAAAAAAATTGAAGAGAGTAAAATTCAGGATGTAATTTATTGGAGGAGACTGGAATTTAGTTCTTAACCCTCATCTAGACTGTTATAATTACAAACATGTCAACAACCCTAAAGCACAAGAAACTGTTTATAACATGATATCTGATCTTGAACTTGTTGACGTTTGGCGAGAGTTTAATCCAGAAGTTCAAAGGTATAGCTGGAGAAGTTAAACCCAGTACAACAAAGCCGTCTAGACTTTTTCCTTGTATCAGACTCGCTGTTTAGATATGTCAAAGAAGCAGACATTTGTATATGGTCATAGAAGTGATCATTCTCTCATAAATACCAAACTAATATTTAGACAGGAAGAAAGGCAAAAAAGCTTATGGAAATTCAACTCTTCCCTTCTTAAAGACCCCAAATATGTAGAACTAGTCCATGGAACTATAAGCAAAATTAAAGAGCAATACGCAGCATTACCTTACAAACGGAAAGTTTAAGTGAAATTCCTGATGACCAGATTCAATTTACAGTATCAGACAATTATTCTTAGACGTCCTTTTCATGGAAATAAGAGCAGAAACTATATCGTACAGCATAAGAGAAAAGAAAAGACTAACAATTAAGGAAGAGACCCTGGTAAGAGAAATTTCAGTTTTTTGGAAAACAAACTAAGTATTAGTGAAATTGATAAACAGTTACTAAGCAACAAAGGAACGAGCTGAATGAAATCAGAAAAAAGAAAACAGAAGGGGTCATTATTAGATCAAAAGCAAGATGGGCTTCTTGGGGTGAGAAAATAAGTAAATATTTTTGTTCCATGGAAAAAAGACATTTTGTTAGCAAACAAATGACAAAGCTAATCACAAAGCAAGGTGAAGTACTGTCAGAAACTAATGACCTGTTGAAAGAAACTAAAGATTTCTATGAAGAACTATACAAACAAAGAGAAAAGACAGAATTAGATATCAGTAATTACGTTACAAAAGTCACAAAACTAACGCAAGCAGAAGGTGAAAATCTAGAAGGTTACATAACTGTAGAGGAAGCATCAAGGGCTTTGAAAAATATGCAGAACGACAAAAGTCAGGAACAGATGGAATAACAGTTAACTTTTTAAAATTCTTCTGGAAACAGTTGCGCTGTTTCGTCGTACGCTCATTAAATGAAGGGTATTTGAAAGGAGAATTATCAATTACACAAAAGGAAGGGATCATTATATGTTTACCGAAAGAAGATAAACCAAAGGAATATCTCAAAAACTGGAGGCCCATAACGTTACTTAATGTGGTTTAAAAATTGGATCATCATGCATTTCAAATAGAATCAAGTCAGTCTTGCCTAAACTTATAATGAAGATCAAACAGGATTTGTACCTGGAAGGTATATTGGAGATAATCTTAGGACAATTTATGACATGATACACTATCTGGAAGAAAATCAGTTACCTGGGTTACTAGTTTCGATTGACTTCGAAAAAGCATTCGATACAGTAGATTGGCTGTATATGAATGAGGTATTAAAAGCGTATGGGTTCGGTGAATTTGTCCGCAACTGGATTTCAGTCTTTTATACGAACATAAAGGCATACGTAACGGTAAATGGTAGAATGTCAACAGCTTTTATAATCCAAAGAGGCTGTCGCCAGGGTGACCCAATTTCTCCATACTTATTTGTTTTATGTGTAGAATTACTAGCTTGTAAAATAAGAGAAGATACTGATATAAGAGGTATAAAATTAGCAGATACAGAATTCAAGATAAGTCAGTTTGCAGATGATACCACCTGTACTTTAGAAGGTGACAGACGTTCATATGTAAAATTGTTTGATACACTTGATGAGTTTGATGCCATCTCAGGTCTTAAATTGAATTATGAAAAGACTCTAAACGTATGGCTTGGTAGTAAGAAAAATTCGAAAGAAACTTACTTAAACCATAAGCAGATGAAATGGAACCCACATACATTTAAAATACTGGGGCTATGGTTCACTAATGATTTGTCAAACATGGTTGAAATAAACATGGGAGACAAACTCTTCGAAGTAAAAAAATTATTTAGAATTTGGCTACAAAGAACAATAACACCTTTGGGCAGAGTAGCGGTACTAAAATCCTTAATCCTTTCAAAGCTTATCTTTCTTTGGATACTTCTTCCAAATCCGCCAGACACTCAGATCAAGAAAATTCAGAAAAGTTGTTTTGAGTTTGTATGGGAAAATAAAATGGACAAAATCAAACGCAAATATTCAGTGCACAATACTGAAAATGGAGGGATAGGTATCCCAAAAATTGAAGAATATATAAAGGCATTGAAACTAATGTGGATAAGGAAAATACTAACAAAAAAAACCAAAATGGGTGGTAATGTTGCTGTGTCACAATGTCCAGAATTAGAATCAATTCATAAAATTGGACCGCGGTTTTTTAGTAAAACTAGTTCTAACGACTTCTGGAGAGATGTTTTCGGCGCATATAGTCAATTTTGTAATCAAGTAGAATTAAATGAAGGGCATGAACTTGCATCAGAGCCCATATTCTACAATGAAAAATTCAAGATTGCCAACAGGACTTTTCATTACAAAATGGACACAAAATAATATATATCTAGTGAAGGATTTACTGGATGAAAACGGCAATTTCCTGCCTTATAGATCATTTAGTCAAAAATCGGAATGAAAACAAACTTTTTAGAATACACAAGTTGTATACAATCAATTAAAAAATATCAGAGGAGTAGAAATATCCATATTCAAGATAATGCAACCGAAAAAGTGAGTAAAGCCGTACAGTCGATAGTTAATGTACAAAGAGGATCAAAGGTATACTATGAACTGCTTCTAGAAAAAATTGAAATATTAAATATCAAGCCTTTCATGCGATGGGAAAAGACATTCAATAATACACCGATTGATTGGGAAGCAGTGTTGAAAAAAATAAGGAAAATAAAAGAAGTCAAATTAAAATGGTTTCAAACCAGAATATGCTATAGAATTCTGGTGACAAATAATGTCTTAAGCAAAATGGGCATTGCTGACAGTAGTTTGTGTAATTTCTGCCAAAAAGAGAAGATACAATAGAACACTACTTATTTACCTGTCAACATTCATGTCTTTTTTGGCGGGAATTAGAGACAGTCATGAAAGAAAAATGTGGAAATTGCAAACGTCTTCATTTAAATTTTGAACGTGTCCTCTTCAGCACAGAAGACAACAGTAAAACTGATGAAGTATTTGACCTTATTATTTTGTTAGGAAAATTTCATGTATACAAATGCAGAATAAACAAAACAAAACCAAACGTACATGTCTTTTTGAAAGAATTGCATATCAAATACAAGATAGAAAAATATGCACATGATTTAGAGATGAAGCAATACGAGTTCAAAACAAAATGGTATCCATACACCAGTCTACTCAAAATATGATTTTTCCTTATCTTTTACTGTGCATCCCATCCAAATAAAAAAAAAAATCATATATAAAAATCCAGATTAAGAAATGTTTTACACTTTTACTTTTCTTTTCTTCTGATTCGAAGGGAGTAGTGATATATCTTCTGCTACAAAAAAATTATGAAACTTCTCTGATGATAAACCACCGCTTTTGAGTCCTCTAGCGTGCTGATTTACCAACTGCAAAGTGAAATGAAAGTTCCTATGAAAGAAGAGATTACAATCTAAGTATTATGTCCTTGTTATCATTTGTTTGACATCATCAACCTTAGTTGTGTATCGCTGACATTTTCGTTTGAGTATGTGCGGGTTGTATATATATGTATATATATATATATATATATATATATGTATATATATATGTGTGTGTATATGTATATGTGTATATATATATATATATATATATATATATATATATATATATATATATATATATATATATATATATATATATATATATATATATATGTATATATATGTGTGTATATATATATATATATATATATATATATATATATATATATATATATATAAGTGTGTGTATATGTATATGTGTGTGTATATGTATATGTGTATATATATATGTATGTGTATGTATATATGCTTTTGTTTGTTTGTTCCTTTTTTCTTCTTCTTCTTCTTCTTTTTTCTTTTTTTTTGCAGTTGATCAGTTTTTCTGATATGTATGTATGTACGCTTTTCTTACATTTTTGCCCATATCGTATGCAGTTGTGTGATGGTGTTATCAGAGGTTTTTTTTTGTTTGTTTGTTTTGTTTTTTTTTTTGTGTTGTTATTACTTCTGTGTTTGTTTATTTTTCCGTAATTTGTAAAAGAATTTCTCATTGTGTGTCAAAAAAAAAAATGTATTGAACGACCTGTATTAAAAAAAAAAAAAAAAAAAAAAACAAACAAAAAAAAAAAACATCATCATGACCAATGAGGAATAGCGTCACCATGAACAATGACAGATTACATTACTATAAAAAAAAACAAAACATCACTATGATAAAAATAACATCACCATGATCAACTACTTTATGAAATAGAAATGATCAATAATAAACAAGATCAAAATCATCAGTGACAAGCAATATCGCTGTAATAAAAAAAAAAAACATCGACGTAATCAATAATAAATATCATTATCATGATAAACGATGAATAGCATCGCCATTATCAATGATTAATGACATCACTATATGATCATTGATAAATAACACCACCACGATAAATAACTTCACCATGAGAAACGGTGATAAAAGTCACTATGATCAATGATGAGTAACATCACAACGATCACTGATAAATTACATACCATGATCAATAACTTCACAATGATAAATGATAAATAACATCACTTTCATCATTTTTTCTTTCTTTCTTTCTGCGTACGCAGGCTGATACTCCTGCGGACACTGCCTATATAGACAGGCAGTGGAGTTTTATGGGTATGACCGTAGAAAAAGAAAAAGAAACACCCGAAGGTGCTGGGGAGGACCCAGAGAAGCACTGTCTCCACCTGCCTTTTGAGCAGTCCTGTACCACCCTTGGAGGCCTGCGCTGTGTTGACGATGGGTACAGGCACGCGCAGGACACTCCATTAAGATATCAAGGACATAACTGCTCCTGAACAGAGGTAAATCAGACTACAGGATGCAACTCATAACAGCCTTAAAGTAGCATCCACATGGGGTGTGCCAGCCCGTATTTCATGACTGCAGAGCCCACCGGCGAAAAACACCATCCTCCAGCTGTCGAGCACACCCCACAGACCCAACCACCCCTGCCCATGGACAGATGAAGACAGTGCCACTCCAGACACACAGCCAAGCTTTCGCCATACGGTCTTATGAGCCCTCAAGAGAGAATCCAAAGTTGTAGTCTTTCCCACTGTCAACAGGGCTTTCCCTGTGGTCAGTGGGTCTTTCCTCACCGTCACTGGACCTTTCTCCAGGGTCAGCCTAGTTAAGGCAAAGAAGAAAAGAAACACCCGAAGGTGCTGGGGAGGACCCAGAGAAGCACTGTCTCCATCTGCCTTTTGAGCAGTCCTGTACCACTCTTGGAGGCCTGCGCTGTGTTGACGATAGGTACAGACACGCGCAGGACACTCCATTAAGATATCAAGGGACATAACTGCTCCTGTATGACAGTTTTTCATCCCTCCATTAAGGCAGCCATACTCCATCTTCGGGGAAACTTTCATAACTGATAGATAACATCACCATGACATAACTTCATCATGATAAACAGTAATAAAAACCACTATGATGATCATGATAAATAACATAACAAAGATCAATGAAGACTTACGTCACTGTGATCAATAACATCACTATGATCGATGACAAATTACATAAGAATGATCAATGATATGACATCATCATGATCAATGATAAGTGACATAATTATGACCATTGATAAATAGCATTACCATGATGAATAACTTCATCTTGATGAATAGTAATAACATCACCATGATCAAGGATAAATAACATTACAATCGATCAGTTATAAATAACATAGTCATGATCAATAATAGATAACAAGAACATGATCATTGATGCATAGCATCTTCATGATCAGTGATGAATAGCATCACCGTGATCAATGATAAACAACATTACCGTGATCAGCGATAAATGACATCACCATGATCAATGATAAATGACATCATCATGATCAATGATAAATAACACCACCATGATCAATGATAGATAACACCACCATGATCAATGACAAATATAATCACCGTCATAAATAACATCATCATGATCAATGATAGATAACACCACCATGATCAGTGACAAATATAATCACCGTCATAAATAACATCACCATGATCAATGATAATAACACCACCATGATAAATTATAAATAACACCACCATGATCAATGATAAATAACACCACTATGATCAATGACAAATATAATCACCGTCATAAATAACATCACCATGATCAATGAGAAATAACACCACCATGATCAATGAGAAATAACACCACCATGATCAATGATAAATAACATCACCATGATCAATAATGAATACAATCATCGTCATGAATAACATCACCATGATGAATAACATCACCATTATCAACTACATAAATCACCAAGATCGATACAATGATCAGTGATGAATAACATGACCACGATCAATGATGAATAACATCACCACGGTCAATGATAAATAACATCACCACAGTCCAAAAAATAAATGACATATCCAATGTAAAGAGTCATGAATGAATGTTGCCCTTTCAATATTTGTTAACCTTTTGCTCTGAAGCTTATTACAAAAAAAAATTACATCCTTGTCTAATGCATTTTGTCAACGCCGCCTATGTTCTCTACTTTTGTTACGTCTTGGCACTAGCCAGTTAGAAACCTGTCAAAGATTCAGATGTCGGGTCCTAGACAATATCCCTGATTTCAAGATTTTTTTCTCCTATGTTATGTTTTTCTTTACATTTTATTTCATTTTAAACCAGAGATTTCATTTTAAGTGACTCGTATTATATACGTGGGGGGAGAGGGGGGGGGGGGGGGTGTTCCCGCCAAGCACACCGACAAACAGAGTACAGGACTAGTCTAGTCATGTACTCTTGTTTGTCTGTGTCCTTGGCGGTAACTAACCCCCTCTCTTTTCAAATTTTGCTTCCTTTTCCGCCCCCAGTCACTCCGTTTTTGAAACTTTTCGTATTATACTGATCTTTCCAACAAAATTTATATCAAGTTTCAGGTTCTAGCTTCGCGCTGTGTTTGTAAAGCCAATGGATTGCATTGGATATAGAGAGAGATTGCACTATGTCAGTGTCAGTATCATCAAGGTTTAACTGCGTGTGGAATAGTCCTTTAATGCTGCACCACATCTGTTCAGCCATTCAGGCCAGTTTCAAATGGTTTTGTGATTCAGGCTGAGTGTACACGTCCTGAGTATTTAGGTTACGCTTCCTCCTTTCTGAAATTGAAGTTATTCTTTGGATTGATCCGATTTCTGCGGTCTTCTTCGGTGATTGTTGCCATTTTGTTGCTTTGAAAATAGATTCCATATATTTTATTTTCTGCATAGACAAAAATAGATAAAGAAGTAAATAGGTAAATAAATAGCTAAACACATATGCACGAACAAGACATAAATAAATAAATAAATAAATAAATAAACAAACAAATAAGTAAAATAAACAGATGATGAATAAGTAAATAAACAAACAAATAACTACCCCAAAAACAAAAAGTAATTAAAATAAAACTGGCGGGATGCAAAAGAAACTGTCTCAGACTCATGAAAAAAAATTTTTTTTTAACCGTTATGAAACGCTCTTCATATGCCAGCATCATCAGACTAAAATTTTTTTTTTTTTTTCAGATTTTTAGAAGAATCACAATGCCCATAGCTTGCATGGTCAATCCTTTGATGACACGGTTAAAATCACAGTGAAAATCATGTTCAGGAAACGTACTGAATACTTGCAGTAATTTTGTTTTTGTTTTTAATTGTTTGTTGTTATTAATTTAAAGGGAGATAATCTTCGTGAAATCATTTGGATCATGGATATTTGCCCCACTGGAAGATGTAGTGAAGTTGCCATCACTGACTGGCTATGGCCACATTCTGGGCGGAACTGGCCGCACACCAAAAAATTAATGCACCAAGGCCTTGCTTAAGGAGTCGAGTATTTTTAGACTGGCGCAGTTAGATTGTGTTGGGAATTTTCGTTGAAATTTGATTCCCTTCATTTCCTTTCATATGATCATCAAGGTACGAGTCAGATGGTTCCAACCAGACATATTAAAGTTAAAAAATGGTATTATTTTTTGCGTTTGAGGCTGGCGCAAAAAATAGGGTGATGAGTAGGTGCAGGGCCTGGAATGTGTGCCAACTAAGGGGGAGGTGATGTATTGAAGACTGCTTGTGATTTCATCGGCGAAGAGTTCCCCCCCCCCCCCCCCCCAACAAGGGAAATAATCGGTGGGAAGTTGTTCTTTTGATCAATTATCAGTTTAACATTAAATGCTGGCTCAAATTTATGGCATGGCAGGTCTCTGAACGCTTTCGGGGAATTGTACGGTGTTTTAGAGGAAAATCCTAATTGTGGCGTGTGGCCACCTCGCGCATCGAAATGTTGAGTGAGTGGAGATGATCTCCCCTTGTAAACCAGAAGCAACGTATGTGGTCAGAGTTCCGGTTTAGCACGAAGATTAACACAGTTTTACTGGATGAAAATCGCCCTCGCTCTGTGGAAAAGAAAATTGAATTGAAAAAGACAATGTTATCCTGGAATTTGGGTCAGTAAATTAGTTCAATGCCAGCAAGAATAGTAGAATAACGCATGGCTTGTGGACTTCTTGTGTTTCTACGCCATTGGTAGAACACACAAGGATTGGGGAGTGAAAAGTCCAGCAGACGGCAGCAAAATGAAGGGTGAGGTGGATCGTGCCCCAGTTCACTGCGAGTGTGGCATAGCAGTGGACGCCAGGGGAGAGGTGGCAGCTCTCCTTTGAGGGACACTGATGTGAGAGATCAGTGTCGGGCGGCGCAGTCAACTTTCCAGCCATGGGGACGACGGGTCTAGCCTGTGTCGCCGAGGGACGGCTCCTGGAGATGTGGGGCGATCGGCGGAAGGAGCGCTGCCTGACTGCGACTACCATGGCCTGGAAAGCCATGCTCTGAATTGAGGGCAACAGACATGGTGGGCACTCCTTGTGGGGTGGGGCTGAAAATTTGCCCTCTCGTCCGCAGTCTGCGAGTACCCGCCGAACATCAGGGACTCGTGCAGCGCTCCTGCGACTTTCGTCCTGCTCCCTCCTTGAGGCGGCCTCACGCGGCACAGGACCATCGCCACCCGAGTATGAAGAGGGCCGCCCGGTGATCCCGAAGACAGCCTGATGTCTGGGGAACAACAGGCAACACACAGCCTGATGTTTGGGGGAAAGAAGGCAACTTACACCGACGCCCATCGCCGGTCGACCAACAACCAGAATTGAACCAATGTTCAAGAAGAACACAACCAAAACTGGACCAACATTCAAGAGGAACACGACCAGAATTGAACCAACGTTCAAGAGGAACTCGAGCTCAGAGAGAGGAATGCGACGACCCCCATTGAAACCTACCCACTACTGCCAGGCGACAGCAGTTGCCACAATGATGCAGGCCTGTGTCGGCAGTAACCTTGACCTTAAGGGCTTCAGGCCGATAGGACGTTGATCTCACCCGTAACTGTAACTGTAACTGTATCGTGCTGCAATACGAACAGAAGCGGACACTGGATCTGTCTCCGAGTTAGACACAGTAGGGATCAAGGGCTGTGCGATGACTACGTTTTGGTCATCTTCTGACAAAAGCCAGGGGCAGCTTTGAGTGTAATAGAGAATGTACAGCCCTTTTGGGCCTAAACTGTAACCGTGGACTCCGACCTGTAGCAGGTCTTAAAACGCGTAGAGGTGCCACGTACATGTCACACGAACTACAACGCAACAAATGGAACCTCCATATTCTAACCTTTCTCATGGTCGAAGCAGGTGAGAAAGAATTGATCGTCGACGAAGCTCATTTTCACCTGTCAGAGCCTTGGACACTGCCAATCGATCAATGAGGAGATCTCATATGCATCTATTGCAAATTTGCTGCTAAAGAGGGCACAACGGTAAGAAAGACATGAGAGCAGATATATGGTGTGTGTGTGTGTGTGTGTGTGTGTGTGTGTGTGTGTGTGTGTGTGCGCGCGCGCGCCTGTGTGTGTGTGTATGTGTGTGTGTGTGTGTGTGTGTGTGTGTGTGCACGCGCGCGTGTGTGTTTGTGCGGTATGTGTGCGCGTATGTGTGTGTGTGTGTGCGGTGTGTGTGTGTGTGTGTGTGTGTGTGTGTGTGTGCGCGCGCGCGCGCGCGTATGTGTGTGTGTGTGCGCGTGTGTGTGTGTGTGTGTGTGTGTGTGTGTGTGTGTGTGTGTGTGTGTTCCCTCGCTTCTGTGTATTACAAACACCCACACACAAGAAAACTGAAAACGGATTTTGTTTCATCCTCTCTGCTTGATAGCCTTTTCTTCCTCCCTCCTACAAT
>JADBJO010004841.1:15000-30439 GCA_016801955.1 Conus betulinus
GAAGAAGGTATTGGGGGAGGGGGAGGGAGGAAGGGAAACAGGAACTAAGAATTAACCAGTCAGAAAATGCGATCCCTGATATTTTTCCACGTTGATTCATTCACTCATTCATTACCGTATTAAATTTGCACCCTTTTCGTTACAAAAGCTGCTGGAATTTGAAACTGAGCCAATTTTTTGTATTTTTCTGGCGACAAATGACGCAGAATTACTCTTCGTAACTTGTTATACTTTACTTTTATAAAGGTTTTACGCCGTGACAGTCGCAGGTTCAGCGGAAGTGGTGCTGGCCACACAGGTGAACGGGCACTTTTTTCGCCGATCCCAACGACGGCCCCCAACTGGAGTACATGGGGACGGGTGCAGGTGTACGCCTGCCCAATGTCAAGATGGCCGACAGTGGCGTCTACACGGTGCTCGTGAACCTAAGACATGGCGGACTCATTATAACGTCCCGGCAAAGCGTGCATGTGATCGTGATGGGTACGCCAAGGCGTTAATGAGCAGCATCGTTCATTCATTGTTACTGATTGTTGTTGTTGCTGTTGTTTTTGTTGTTGCTGTTCTTGTTATTATTATCATTAACTCTTCAGCATTATCATTATTATTATGTTATTTTTATTAGCATTATTATTATTATGAGCATTATCAGCATTATTGTTAGCATTAGCATTATTATTGTGAGCATTATTAACATTATCATTATTATTGTTGGCATTTGATATTATTATTAGCGCTAGTAGTAGTAATAGTAACATTATTATCATAGTATCATCGTTTTGATTGTTACATAATATCATCATTATTGCTGTTGTTGTTGTTATCATTATTAGCATTATCATTATTAGCATTATTTTTATTATCAGCATTATTATTATCATTATATCATTGTCATTGCTATCATTATTGTTCTTATTATCATTTTTATTTATAATTATCACTGTCGTTCTTAGTATCATTATTATTACTATTACTGTTATTATCGTTATTATTATTGTTCTCATCATTACTGTTATCATTGTTCTTTCTTCTTATCATTATCAAGGGTTCCTATAAAGCGCCTATCCTCGGCTGGAGACCGAGCTCTGAGCATTTTAGATTCCACGCTCTCGTTTACAAATGGGGCTGCCTGCTTGGGTAGAGCCGACTAAGGAACTGCCTGCTGGCACTTCATTCGGTTATTTCCCGTGTTATTCAGACAATATCATTCACTCAAGTGTCTTCCTTCATCTTTTCTATTTTTCACGCAGGGTACATGCTATGTGGAATGTGTCATCCACACCAACGACCAAACTGGCCTTCTTGTCCGAAAGTTGGTGATGGAGTTTTACACGTGTGCAAAATGTTATGCGTGCGTTCACACACGGTTTAAAGGCTCATTCGAAGGACTTTTATGGAAAATCGGGTCAGAGCCAATGTTAACTTCAAGGGAAAAATTCCCCTGTGCCGATATGGCCCGCAGAGATTCGAACCCGCAATCCCAGGTTCACCAAGATTATGAGTCCGGCACTCTAAGATATTCAGGCCCCTTACATTGGAAATGTTAGATCTCTCCTGTGGGCTTTTTTGTTTGTATCTGTCAAATAAGATTTCGTTTAAACAAACAAAAAAAAGAAAAGAAAAGACAGACAGACTAAAAGAAAGAAAAAGAGAAGAAAAAGACAGAAAGAAAGATAGATAGAAGGGATTAAAAAAAAGAGAAAGAAAAGAAAGATCCCATTCAAATAATTTTAACTTAACCATCCGGTGTCCAGCATCTGGTGAGGGTTCACATGAACCATAGGGCCGCCTGTGCCTGAGCAGAGACCGGGCGTCAATCTCAGTTTAATGCTAGCACATTGGATCCAGGTTCCGTGCATAAATGATGATAAGTACTGAGAGAGTTTCCATTTCAAATCATGTTCTGCTTTCAGTAAGCCAGTTTCAAATGTTGTAGCCAGGGCAATTTTTGGTTTGTTTGTTTATTTGCTTTTACTTCTCAGACTTTCTTTCTGACATCAAGACCCAACGAAGTAACTTTACAGTATGGCGAGTTTCCGATGAAATCATAGTGGTCTCCCTAAGCAAGTAACTTTAAAAGTAGGGGGGGAAAAAAAAGCCACGGCAATGGACAGAGTAGCTGAAAATGTATTTGACGATGATGTAGGCAAGTTGTATACAGCATTTTATCGTAGGCAAGTTGTATACAGCATTTTATCACACATAATATAAGGATAATGAAGCACTAAAAAGAAAATGATGAAAGATCTGTTCAGCTCCTATTCATCAAGGAATCATGGATCGGTGGAGAACTCAAACGCAACGAAAATGCAACATGTTAAAGAAAAAAATAATTCTTAAAAGGTGTGTCCCTTTTAATTTCTTGGTCCAAAAGTCCTGAAAAGGTTGAGTAAAGCAGTCCTCTTGTTCCAAGAGGGCAGGGAATGGCGTTCCATCGCGCAGGAGGATTTGAGTCCAGCTGTTTGTGACTGATTGTTGTACACCCCGTAGCTGTTTATTTGAGCTTTTTTTTCTGTCAGCCTTTCAGCTTTTTGTACCTGATGACGTCAAACTACGCACTGTCGGACAAGTTGTCACTGAATTGACTATACCATATTTCCACGAGTAGTTTGTTCACAGGGTTGTCAATCAGTATTTCAACTGTTCATGAATGATTACATCATATTACCATGTGTTCGTTCAGATGGCTGTGAATCAGTTTATTTTTCTTCTAGGTTTTTGTTGATTATACCATTCGATGAGCTGTTTGTTGGGCTGGCTGTCAATCAGTTCTTCATGAATTGTTACGTTACAACATGTTCAGATAGTTATCACTTAGTCGAGTTGTTGTTGCTTTTGCTGTTTTGCTGTTGGTGTTGTTGCTGTTGGTGTTATTAGTTTGTTTCGTTTTGTTTTGTTTTCAAATCCCGAAAGTATAATGCAGTTTATACAAGAGATGTTCGAGACCGTTTATGTCGTCATTTAATTATATGAGGGACATATGTGACAACTGTACTTCAATGTATTCAATAGATAACAAACAAGTAGGGCAACTCTTCCTCCCATGATGAAATGAGTACAGGCCCTTAACTCCAAACGAACGCGGCTATGTTTCCTTGTTTGTTCAGTGTGCTGTTTGTTGACATTTCTGTTGGGCGATTTGGTGTTGTGGGCAGCATTCGTTTCGAGTTATGGGGCTGTCGTGATTTCCTCGCGTGAGCAAGAGTTACCCTCCTTGTTTGTTCTTTGCTGCTTACAGTTCCCTGCCTCATTTTAGATTTCCTCTCAACGTGTTCTTCCAGACGGCTCAGTCTTGGGAAACAGCACATTTGAAGCCCGGGTCCAAGGAGAACAGTTCATGAACTCTTCGCAAGAGCACCAGCTGGTTCTGACATGCGGTCCAATCCCCACGCCATGGTCATCGCAAATAGGTGTTGTCTGGACAGTAAGTACCGTTTCTCTGTGTTCCCCACGTCTGCATTGTGGTCATCAAAGTGATAACAGTGATGATGGAGGAAAGCCAGTTTCTGTAGTATTCCCACTGTGTTCCCTGTGTCTGCACTGTGGCCATCAAAGTGATAACAGTGATGTACGAAAGAGGAAAGCCAGTTTCTGTAGTATTCCCACTGTGTTCCCGATGTCTGCATTGAGGCCATCAAAGTGATAACAGTGATGTACGAAGGAGGAAAGCCAGTTTCTGTAGTATTCCCACTGTGTTCCCGATGTCTGCATTGAGGCCATCAAAGTGATAACAGTGATGTACGATGGAGGAAAGGCAAGTTTCTGTAGTATTCCCACTGTGTTCCCGATGTCTGCATTGAGGCCATCAAAGTGATAACAGTGATGTACGATGGAGGAAAGCTCAGTTTCCTGTAGTATTCCCACTTTCCTCTGCACTTGTGTCTTTTCCAGAAGCCTTCACAGGAATACCATGAGAACCTGACGTAGTACAGTGTATATCTCTTGAAGGAGTCACCAGTGCTGTTGCGCCAGACCACTGATATGGAGAAGTGGGTCATGCTTCTCCATATTTGTAGTCTGGCGCAACAGCACAACGCTATGTTAATTTGACAGTAACTGGTTTACAGTCAGTCTTTCAAGAGAAAGAACATGGAGAAACAGATCATCCACCATCTCGGTGCTACAACATCAGATGGCCTCAACATCAAAGACTAAACCAAATCACAGCTTCCCCTGTCCCCACCTTTTCCCCTTTCCCTCCCCTCCCCTTCGTTTTCTTCTTCCCCCACCACCCTTCTCTCTCACTATTTACGTTCACATGCATTACGTCATAATGCAGTGATGATGAAATTCTGATCTTTGCGTCATTGCTTTGAAGACTCTACGAGTCGAAGTACTCAATTCCTCATCTCTCCAGTGGGTTCGAAGTTTATTTTCCCCTCCGTTGTTTTGTTATCCTGTTTTGGAAGAACCCAGGCAGTCGAACTTCTTTTATATCATATTGGAGTTTATTCCAAGAAACTGGACTCTGAGAAGAACAAGAGCGATCGCCATGGGTTTCAGTTCAAAATCGAGGGATTTTAAGCAGCGCGTGTTGTCTGTAGAGGAACGCAACTGCCTGGAAGGAACAAAGAGATGAAAGAGATCAGAAAGGTAGGAAGGAGGTAGGCCATTCAAAGATTTAAATCACATCAAAATAAGAAGCGATGTAAAGCTTACCCAACACACAATATGAAAAACGAGTGGATGTTCGCAAAAGCATTTACTTTCCAGATATCATAAAAGCAGACGTAGAAAAATATTCAAAAACAATACTTCCCAGATCGCTGCAAGGATGAGATTCTGTAGGTTTAAGATATTCAAAACAATACTTCCCAGATCACTGCAAGGATGAGATTCTGTAGGTTAAGGATATTCAAAGAATAATTCCAAGATCACTGCAAGGATCAGGTTCTGTAGGTTAGGGATATACAAAGCAGTACTTCCCAGATCACTGCAAGGATGAGATTCTGTGGGTTTAGGATGTTCAGGGGAAGGAATTGACGGTTGAACTGGCAACAGCCCACGTGGAGGCTTAAAACTCCACGCACGTGCATTCTGTACTACTCATGGAACTGACATAATCTTTGACCTTCTGTGCAGACGCCCAGGAACCAGACTGTGTCCAGCACTGACCAGCACAACGGCCAGTACAGCCTGGCGGTGCCCAACCCCGTCCTGGGCGGCCTCTACACCTGCAGGGTCAACAACTCTTCCCCAGCCGCGCGCTGCCTCCAGAGTGACTCCCCCTTGTTGGCGGGGAGCAGCGTGCAGGTGGACGGCGTGGAGGCGAGGCTGATGCTGATGGGCAAAGAGCTGAAGTCCGTGAAGAGCCAGGTCCACGACCTCCAGACGGTGAACGATCACCTGAACGACATGATGCAGGAGTGGGCAGCCAACAGTTCCCACCTTGCCGAACAAGTCCAGCATCTGAAGTCCGAGGTGTCCCGGCTGGAAGATGTGGCGGCGGCCTGTCAAAAGTGCCATGGTGAAGAAACGCCGCCTGATGAGCGCTATAAGTTTCACCAGCATTTACGTTTGTTTCACGTGTGGCCCATCATGCCCTCTCCCTCCCCTCTTCTACTATTGTCACCCCTCGCCCCACTACGCATATCTTAGCCATGATGAGGAGAGAGGGAGAGGGAAGAAAGAGGGGGTGGGGGAGAGAGAAAGGGGAAGAGAGAGAGAGAGGCGATGATGATGATGATGATGATGATGATGATGATGATGATGAGGGGAGGGAGAGAGAGGGGGGGGAGGGGAAAAGAGGTGATGATGATAATGATGAAGGGAGGGAGAGAGATCGAGGAGAGAGCGCGGTGATGATGATGATGATGATGATGATAAAAAGATGATGATGATGATGGGAGGGGGGGGGGGGGGGGAGAGAGACAGAGAGAGACACAGAGAGAGAGAGAGAGAAACAGACAGACGGACAGGGACACAGACAGACAGAGAGGCGTCAATCACTGTTGACGAAGAAGTAAAAAAAACGGTCGTGATATGATATCATGATACCGCTGACACAACACAAATCCGCACTCGTCGCTGACCGGCGTGGAGCGCGCGAGCTTGACGAACAAAGAAATCACTGAAACACAACGCAGCGGAATGTCACGTTTCCATGTGTACAGAGAACAGTGTAGCGCGCAGGGTTTGCGTACCCCTTCTTCAATCTATGTTTTGATCCCCATTCTTTCCATTTCACCCCAAAATAAAAAGAAAACAAGATGCAAAGCTTGTAAACGTACTCCCAGTTTATCTTGAATACAAGTATTTTCTGAGATGTTCCATGAAGAAGGAAACCCGTTTTGGGCCGTTATGGACATGAGTAACGGCTATTCTGGTAAAATAAAACGTCGAACATCATCCTTGACCCATACTAAACATACGTACAAATTTTCAGAAAGATCGGCCCAGAAGTTTTGCCTGGAGCGAGTGGACAGACCACGGACAGACAGACACACAGACAGACACAAAGACAGGCGGCATTTCTTCGTTCCCATTGTAAAGTACTCCCTGTTCTATAAGAACTGGGAGTACGAAAAGGACAAAGTTGCTGATGCTATACAATTCAACATAATGTGCAGAGCAAAAGACACCAATCAGAGGCAGCTGTAATTTTGACGTCGACTTCTGTGAGTACACACAGTCCACAGAAGACGACTTTGATTGGACCAGAGTTAGAGGGCCTACCTCATCATCAGGCACTGGCCCCAGCGAACGATCATACCACCGAAACGAGCGAAGGTGAGTGAGCAAACGTGTACAGGCCACACACCAGAATTAGGATTTTCGCGCTAAATTACTATGTAATCCATGTAAGCGTTTTGCAGCGCAGCACGAGTTTGAGCCAGCACATTCAATGTTGAACTGATAATTGATCGAAAGAACAAACTCCCTACCCGTTATTGTCCTTGTTTGGGGGTATTTCCACTTAATGACATCGCATAGAATCTTCAAATGACCTTCCCCTTAGCTGACCTCACATTGCAGGCTTTTGCCCTCACCCGTGACCTTGTCTGTGCGGAAGGTGGTACCCCCCAAATAGTCCCCATTCCTTTGGTTTTGACCAGTCTGCTTTGAAGCACCCCGGCTTGTACGAGGAGAATCAACTTTCAGACACAATCAAAAACATTCTCAAAACAATCTACTTGCGCCAGTCTGTAAATACTCGACCTTGGCGCATTCCTTTTTGGTGTGCAGCCACAGGTGGAGCGGCTTGGAGTCTTCGTCAGTTCGTAAAGTTTCACTGAGCACACCGAAGGCGTTCATTCACCACTTCCTGCTGGTCTTGAAGGCTCCTTTTGATGTTTGCTCACCAAAAGTTAATGTGCCAAGGTCTTGCTTAAGGAGTCGAGTGTTTATAGACGGGCGCAATTAGATTGTTTTGAGAATTCTTATTGTGTCTGAGAGTTGATTCTCCTCATTTTTTTTTTCATACGGCCATCAAGGTACAAGCCAGGTGCCTCCAATCAGACAGATTAAACTCAAAGGAATGGGACTATTTTGGCACTTTGAGCTGGCATAAAAATAGGGTCACGGGTGAATGTAAAGGTCTGAAATGTATGCTACCTAAGGGGAAGGTCGTGTATTATTGTTTGTGATTTCATCAGTAAAAATCCCACACACACAAGGGAAGTAATTGGTGGGGGTTGTTCTTTTGATCAATTGTCAGCTTAAAATAAATGCTGGCTGAAATGTATGGTAGGCCTCGACACGCTTACATGGAGGATGTAGTGTTTTTTTAGTCCAAAATCCTAATTGTGGCGTGTGGCCCGACAAGCTGACTTTCTGTACACCACATTTCACTGCCCATAGTCTCCCATAGTTAAATGTGAAGCACACACTGGGTGGTTTGGCCTCCAGGCAAAGGCCATGTGCGGGCGTAAGGCCGACCAAGTTGAACAGCAATTCTCATGTTTTCATCGGTGACATCATTATCACTAAACTGTCGATGATTTATAAACGGTCCAACAAAACTATGTGCAAGAACTGTAACAAATATCAAGTTATAATCTGTCAAGGTTAGACCCTTTAAATGCCCTTTTCACCAAGCAGAGGTGGAGATACGAATTAAAGAATCATTAAACATAGAAAACGTGAATCGCCACTCATGGTACATCCGATTGTTACGTCACTCTGATGATGTGCGTTTTCACTACGTAAACGATCTGTTGGTGGGGGGTTTTGTTGTTGTTATTTTTTAAAGGGGGAGGTTGGCGGGATGGGGGGGGGGGGGGGGGGGGGACACTTAGACCACACTAGCACAAAATAGATCTCTGGGTTGAACTTTTGTCTCTTCAAAGGCGCACATGTGATCATTGCGTCATTGGTAGAGACAGTGTTCAGCAGTTAAGGATAGGACATTTCGGGGTGCGGTTGTTGGGGGCAGAAGAAAAACCAGATTAGAGAGGAGTGGCGGGAAAAGGGGGGGTGGGGGGGGGACTAATAGTGGCAGTGAGGTGGAACGGGGTGGTCGAGGAAGAGGGGTAAAAGTGACGGGTAGGGCGATAGCATCCTAAGGCCACGAAGAAGGAAGCTGGTCTGCTAGTGTTGGTGCTGAAACTTACACTTTCTGTGCTTATTGTCAGGTAGTGGTGGTGTTTCGATTTGTGTCTACACCCCCTCCCTCCCCTCTCCTCCCCCCCCCCCCCCCCTCTCTCTCTCACTCTTTCTCTCTCTTGTTTGCTTTCTTACATTATTTCATTTCACTGCATGTTGTAGTCCCTACTCAGGGCGAGGACTGGATGTAAAAACGTACGTCAGTGCTTATCTATTATCCTCGTAAATAAAGAATTTTGTCTTGTCTTGTCTTGTCTCGTTTTTCTCTGTCTGTCTCTGTCTCTCTCTGTCTCCCTCTCTCTCTCTCTCTCTCTCTCTCTCTCCTTTCGCACGGGGGTACTGAACTGTGTTCAGAGACGACAGTTGCTTTGTTTTTTTGCTCCTCCTAATTAATTCGTCAATTATACCGAATTAAGACGTTGTATGTTCATGAAACTTTGCCAAGAGCTGTGTGAAGAACCATGCCTTCTTCTAATGTTGATTTTCGCCCAAGATGTGGCTGTTTTCACCCCGTATTTATTGTTTCATGTTGAAGAGAGCCAGCAAGCGAGTCGCCATTCGGACTTTGAAAATCAAAACCATGGTGGGCGGTGTCACCGTAGGTTGTCTCCTCGTGTATTTGTTCTGGGGGAGTTTTCTGCTGCAGTGTGGAGATGTTGAGCAAAACCCAGGACCACACTAAGAACTCTCAGCGACAGAGCACACTGACCAGTGCAGGACGCAGAGCTAGCGTGGACACTGACAGCTCCTCCGCCAGCACGCCCAGAACTTCGTCTCTGCTGCGGAACCCTCCAACTTGGAACTGATGTCCTTGCTCCGGTCCATGAACGCCAAGTTCGACCAGATGACGGGCGACATCAGGGACATCCGTGACGGCCTCTCTGTCCTACAGGAAGAGATGTGTTCCTTGAGGGAGGAGATCGCGGACTTAAGGCGTGAGAACGACGACCTCCGTGGCAGCAATGAAGACTTGAAGAAAAAGTGCAGGAACTGGAACGAAAGACTGATGACCTTGAGGGACGTTCCAAGAGGAATAACTTAATATTCTATGGACTCTATCGCAGGGAAAAGGAAACTCCATCAGACTGTGAAGGTGTGTTGAGAGACATGATTGTTGATAAGCTGAATTTGACCGGGGACTTCCAGTTTGACTGCGTGCATCGTCTGAATGCCAAACCGAACTCTCTCCTGTGATAGCACGGTGCACTTTTTTCAAAGACAAAGACAAAGAGCAGATCCTGAAAGCCAAAAATAGGTTGAAAGGTAGTCAAATTTTTATCGGTGAGGACTTTTCTTTGCGAGTTAGAGAGGTGAGAAGACGAGCTGACTCCCTCATTGAAAAAGGCACGCAGCGAGGGTAAACGTGCAACAATGGTTTTTTGACCATCTCCTAATAGATGGTAAGAAGTACGGACTCGGGGAAGGGCAAACTCTTAGAGAAATCGGATAGGGGTATGGCCAGCCCGAGTTGACACCGGTTAAATCACCCAGTTGTGAAAATTATAATCGTGCGACACGGATATACAGAAACACGGACAGTGACCTTGTTACTGCGAAGGGTGCACTGGGTGAACATGTAAAAAACCGGGTTTTTTTGAGAGCTCAGGGGCGGGGGGAAGCGAAAAACGTTTGGTTCTACTTGTAAATATGTTGCTTCTGTATGTGATACTGGTTGTATGAATGAATATGATTTACCTTTGTGTATGATGAAAGATGATCTGTTTGACGGAAAAGAGAAAGAGCAAATATCTTTATCTAATACTAAGCATTGTTTGTTGATTAATGGTGTTGCTACGGAAAATTGTGATCAGGGGCATCGAAAAAGTATTATTGTAATACTTCAGCGAATGACAATAGCTCAAATGCTAACAAGGGGGCGTCTCAAAATAAAGATATTGCTAGTCATGTACATCGTGATTGTTCCCATTTTGACGAGGGTATAGCCCCAAAGAGAGACTTGATATTTTTACACACGTTGACTGTTTTGGAAACCAACTTGGTAAAAACCTGTCTCTACAGAGAAAAGAAAAAATGTGTACAACTCCAGACACAATGTCACAGAGTGCCTCTATTAATTTATGTACACATAACAGAGGAGATGATGTATATTCAAATAACAAAACAGATGCAAAAACATATTTCCTTCTTACACTGGAATATCAATGGTCTTCTTTCAAAACTAACTTGTCGAGATTTCCTTTCGTTTTTGTTTAATTTGACTTTATATGTTTGGTTGAGACATTCGTTGAACATGTACAGTTGTGTGTTTTCACTGGATACACAGTATTCAGTAAACCTGCTATTAAATTTAGTAAGCAAGGCAGACATTCAGGGGGAATAATTTGTCTAATAAAAATGAATTTTTGTCATTTATCCGTGAAATCAAAGTGAACTATTCCAATATAATTGTATTTTTAATCGATAAATGTTTATTTGGTGTTACAGAAGATGTTTTGTATGTATGTTCGTATGTGCCACCAGAAGGTTCACCTTACTATGTACACTTTGACATTGACAATGGTATTAGCCCACTGGAAGAATGCATTTTTGATTGCATGCTTCAATATAAAGATGCTTTTGTAATGATATCTGGTGATCTGAACAGTAGAACAGCAAGTGTTTCGCCAGATATATACTAAATGACAGTGATTATTATGGTGTCGGTGTGGGTAGTCATTCGGGGTCTTCTACCAGAAGATCAGCTGACAATGTGCTTAACAGTTATGGAAAACATTTGTTGAATATGTGTACTGCACTTGGTTTATACATCCTTAATGGTATATGCGATGCAAATTTTGATGGAAGTTATACCTATATATCTGATTCAGGAAATAGTGTCAACGATTATTTTTTACTATCTAAGGATTTTTTTCCCTTCGTTGTCTCTTCTTGTAAATTGATAGTTTCAGAAAGGTTAGAATCTGATCATTTACCTGTTGAGCTACACTTCATTTTTGTTGAGGAAAATGCTAGTTCTGAAAATACTGATGAAAGAGATGAGTTCATAGAAAAATATGTGTGGAACTGTGATCTGGAACAGTCATATGTAAGCGCACTTTATTCTGCAGAGGGGTTAGCATTGCTAGATCATGCTACTGATCTAATTAGTCATAACTGTACTGATGCCTTAAATGTGTTTAATGAGTATATAAAACATCTGGAGGCTGTATGAAAAAGAAAATATACTTAAATACAACCGATAAAAACAGCGATTGGTACGATAAGGAATGTAAAGATAGTAAATCAGTTGCAAGAACATTACTCAAAATATGTCGAATTTCCGAAGTACGAGAAGATAGTGATGCCTATTGTAGAGCAAGACGAGAATACAAAAACCTGTTAAAAAAAGAAAGAAAAAAGAACATAATGAGTCATTAACTGAAAAGCTAGTTGCCTCTGTGCACAATCAGAAAGAGTTCTGGGACAATGTTAAAAAAAATCTCCAATAAAAGAAACCAACCACGTAATAACATAACAACTAGTGACTGGTTTAAACACTTCCAAAATTTGCTGGAAAGAGGAGACAATTGTTTAGCACAAAATGATGAAGAGATGTTTGATGATGAAAATGAACAGGATGAAGAACTTAATTCAATGAATCGACCTATATCAAAGGAAGAAGTTATATTAGCATTACGTAGATTAAAGAATAATAAGGCTGCTGGGCCAGATGGTATAGCTGGGGAAATGTGTGAAAGTGTCTGGAAGTCGTGTCGTTGAATTTCTTGTGAAATTATTTAATACACTATTTGACAAAGGTATATATCCAGAGACGTGGACAGAGTCTATTGTAATCCCTCTTTACAAAAAAGGTGATATAAACGACCCAGGTAATTACAGAGGTATCTCAATTTGTGACGCAAGTAGTAAAATTTACGGCACAGTTATTAACAGTAGACTCCAAGAGTATATTGAAGAACATAATCTTACAGGCGAATACCAAGCAGGGTTTAAAAGAGGATATTCTACAACTGATCATATGTTTACATTATTAGCTATGGTACAGAAACAGTTTTCTTTAATCGTAAATTATATATTGCTTTTATTGACTTTGAAAAGGCTTTTGATTCCATAGAAAGAAATATATTATGGCCTGTTCTAGTAAAAAAAATGAATTAAAGGCAAGCTATTTAGATGTCTTCATAGTATGTACACAAACGTAAAAGCTAGAATTCGGTGTGGAGCAAAACTGACAGACTATATCAACTGCACTCGTGGGGTAAAAAACAAGGTGATGTGACTAGCCCTGTGTTGTTTTTCATTATTCATAAATGAGTTAGCCTTAGAAGTGATCAGAAAAGGGAGACATGGTGCTACATTTACCCATGATTATTCTGAATTTTTTTTTTTTTTTTTTTTTTTAATGATGTTTTATTCCTCCTCTCTCATCCTTCCACTCCACAGTTCCTTCATTCTTTCCTCTCCCCACGCGCTCATCCTTTGCCATGGATTTAACAATTTGACATGAGCATGCCTAGTACATATATGTAAATGTGTAGTTATGAATAATAAATGTAATCGTTACAATCTGGCAGTGTTTCTTTGAGCATTACTCGGTTTGAATGAGTGCGTGAAGAAAAAAAAAAAAAAAAAAAAAAAAAAAAAAAAGAAAGAAATGAAATAGAGTAAATGTAATAGTTACAAGGAGGTTGTTTTTTTTTTTTTTTTCCCCCTCCTTCCCCCTTTATTCTTCCTCCCGTTCTCTCATTAATGATTTTTTTTCCCCTCTCTCTCCTTCCCCCCTTCTTCCCCCCTGCATTTCATTGATCCCTTTCTCATCCTTTCGTTCCACAATTCCTTCTTTCACACCCATATCCTTACTCTATACAGAAAAATATCAACATGGCAGTATGATACAGAAAAAAGAGAAAAAATCAAAAAAAAAAAACAACAAAAAAAAGTGTACTCCCCCCCCCCCCCCCCCCCCCCCTTTTCCTTCCCTCCACACACGGTATCCCCCCCCCCCCCCAATCTTCTCTCCAGTCAATCAAAAAATCAGTAATCGGTGGCTTTTTCAATTTTCTGACCAGCCATTCATCCATATATATACTTTTCAATTATTTCATCCTTCAACTCTACACCGTTCCCTCTTCCTCATACAGGCTATAACATTTATTATATTCATTTAGGCAATATATATAACTTGATTTCCATGTGGAAGTATGGTGTTCACTTGAGTTCTAAAAGTCATGCAGTTCAGCAGTCTTTAAACACACACACACACATTCACAGACACGTATTCACCAATTCAGGCATCTGACTTTTGGTTGAACACGAAAACACCAGTTGTCAGTTAAAAGCCTTGTAGACCAACGTCAATATCTTGGTGTATCCTCTATTCTGAATTATTTATTTTATTGTTAGCAGATGATATAGCGTTAATAGCTGAAACTGTTATTGGTCTACAGACACAACTAGATAGTTTTTATAAGGCTGCATCAACACTACATTTGAATGTGAACATGAATAAAACTAATGTAGTTGTATTTAGAAAAGGCGGATATTTGGCAGCAAGAGAAAGATGGACTTACAATGGGGCCGCACTATCAGTTGTGAATATATATAAGTATCTTGGAATTTGTTTTTCCACAAGACTGAGTTTTTCAGTTGCATGCCAGGATTTTGGTGAGCAGAGCAAAAAATGCATTGATGTGTATTCTAAAGAAACTGTATAGACTGAAGTGCAATTCTCTTAGTTTATTTTTGAAACTTTTTGACACACACAAATTCAACCAATGGTTATGTACGGTGCTGAGTTATGGGGTCTAGATAATGCTGCTCTTCATTCTGAAAAAAAAATACATTTATTTGCCCTTAAAAAATTTTTAGGGGTTGAAATAAGAACACCAAATGATCTAATATATGGGGAAACAAATCGATATCCAATATATATCAACTCAGTAGTTAGATGTGTTCGATTTTGGCTAAAACTTACTCGAATGGATGAGTCAAGGCTACCACGCAAAGCCTATAGGATGCTGCTAGATTTAGATTCACGCGACAAAAGAAACTGGGCTTCAAACATCCGCTGTAAACTGTTTACGTTTGGATATGGTTTTGTTTGGACAAATCAAGGTGTAGAAGAAATAAATGCTTTTCTGTATGATTTTAGGAAAGATTAATTTCATGTAGATGGCAGGAATGGGATTATCATATTAAGAATAGCGATAGATTTAGTGTATACAGAACATTTTGTACAGTACCTGACGTGAAAATTCATTTGTTGCTAAGTTTAGATAGACATCTGAAAGTTGTAATGACTAAGTTCAGACTCGGGGTAACAGAGATATTGCTCAGCATTACTACCAATATCGATCTCATAATGAGAATGATTTAATATGCCCACTGTGTAAAAACAGTAAAGAGGATGAGGTTCATTTTGTCTTTATGTTGTCCAGCACTAATAACTTAAGACAACAATACATTCCTGCAAAGTTTTATAGATTTCCAAACCTGTTTCGACTAAGTTTACTTCTGGCATGCAAACGTGAAAGAACAGTTAGAAATCTATCAATTTACCTGTACAAAGCATTTCAGTTGCGTGAAACTGCCATTTCGTAAAAATATGTTCTGACTGTATAATGTGTATAGAAAAGTTTGTGTGTACTCCCCTTCATTAGGGGCAATGGCCTAAATATGAATTAAACATCTGAATCTGAATCTGAATCTCCTTTCGCACCCATCCTGTGCCTTTAATTCCGCTGTCAGATATGCATAGATCGCATGTGAGTCAAAGGTAGGTACACACACCACACACACACACACACACGCGCGCGCGCGCGCGCGCGCGCGCGCGCACGCACGCACAGAGAGAGAGAGAGAGAGAGAGAGAGAGAGAGAGAGAGAGACGTGCACACACAAAACTAGAGTTATTCCATGGACCCACGTCGTTACA
>JADBJO010004841.1:32993-37993 GCA_016801955.1 Conus betulinus
GTGTAATGGCAGTGAATTCAGGATAACGTAATGACCTGGCTGGTCTGCTTTAGGTGGTGTGAGGCTGTATATGGTGCGATGTGGGTTTGTATGGTGCGATGTGGTGTTGTATGGTGTGATGTGGTGTTGTAAGGTGCGATTGTGGTGTGATGTGGTGTTGTATGGTGTGATGTGGTGATGCATGGTGTGATTGTGGTGTGATGTGGTGTTGTATGGTGTGATGTGAAGCAGTGTGGTATGTGTAGTGCGGTGTGGTATGGTGTGGTGTGGTGTGGTATGGTGCGATGTGGTGTGATGTGGTGTTGCATGGTGTGATGTGGTGTTTGTGTAATGGTGTGTGTGGTTGTATGGTGTGGTGGTGTTGTATGGTGTGATTGTGGTGTTGCATGGTGTGATGTGTGTGTATGGTGTGATGTTGGAGCAGTGTGGTATGGTGGTGGTGCCGGTGTGGCGATGGTGTGGTGTGGTGTGGTTTGGTGTGGTACGGTGCACACTGTGTTGCGTGGTGGGTGTAGTCTCATGCCGTGTCGTGCAGGGGTGAAACAACGTTCCAACAGAGCTTTACAGTGTTGTGCGATGACGTTTTGTAATCTTCTGTGGTTGTTTCGCACTATGTGATGCAGCTTACACAGTGTTTGTGAAATAGGAGGGCGGATGAACGCATACACATAACAATGCGCCAACATACATGTACACATGCATCAACATAGTCACACAGCAGCACACACACACCACACACACACACACACACACACCACACACACCTCTCTCTCTCTCTAGCTCTCTCACACACTACTGACAACTACTACTATACTACTACTACTACTACCTACCACCCAATACTACCACCCTACTACTACTCTACTACTACTACTACTTCTAACGCTACTACGTTGCGCGATATATGCTGTGTTTGTCGAGGTGACGTCAGCCCAACGTGAGAACAGTTTTGATTTCTCTTCACTTCCCGTTCAGCTCTCCCATCCCCACCCACCCACACACATCGCCCCCACCCCCATCCCCACCCCTTGACACCTCTCCTCTCTCCCACGCTGTCTCTCTTCCAAACTCTTCACTGCCTACCCTCTCTACTTCATCCCCCCACCCCCACCCCCCCCCCACCCCCCCCCCAGCCTGCCCTCCGTCTTTATGTCTATCCTTTTCTTTATATTCTTTGTTTTGATCTCATCTTGTCTTCGTTGTTTGCCTATGTGGCCCACGCTTCTTCTCGCCTCTATCTAAAGGTATTGCACAACCAACTCTCTCTATCGCTTTCCCCGGTGTCTTTATCAGGACCATCTGTTAGCAATATTGAACGGGTTCCTGGTTTCGTGCTTTTCCTTCCAGATGTCTTTTTTTGTACCCAATTTCAGCGCCCGTCCCTCCTCCGTTAATAAAGGGCAACAGCATGTCAATGCTGGAAAAAGAGTAATTGGATTCTGACACAAAATGGTTGTCAGAAGTGAAGTGAAGGAACACGTGGGAGGGGGTGGGGTGGGAATGCGATGAGAGAGAGAAGGTGGAGGGATAGGAAGAGAGGCAACACACACACACACACACACACACACACACACACACACACACACACACACACGCACGCACACACACACACACACACACACACACACACACACACACACATCACACGCACGCACGCACGCATGCACGCACAACACACACACACTCCACACACCACACACACACACACACGCTCGCGCGCGCTCACACAGCAACACACACACACACACACACACACACACACACACACACAACAACACACACACATAGAGAAGAAAAAAAGAAAGTCTCTCTCTCTCTCTCTCCTCTCGCTCTCTCTCTCTCTCTCTCTCTCTCTCTCTCCTCCCCTTTCTGTCTGCTCTCAACTACCCCCTTCTATGTTTGTCTGTCTGTCTGTCTGTCTGTCTGTCTGTCTGTGTCCGTCCGTCTCTCTCTCTCTCTCTCTCTCTCTCTGATCTTCTCTCTCTCTCTCTCTCTCTCTCTCTCTCTCTCTCTCTCTCTCTCTCTCTCTCTCTCTCCCCTCAGATTTTAGTCCATCACCATTTCTCTCCCTCCCCTTTTCTCCCCTTGTACTCGACAAGTCGTTTTTTTTTTTTTTTTTTTTTTTTTTTTTTCTTTCTTTTTAATCTGTCTCCTCAGGTCTGTGTGGAGTGCGATCATTAGGGGGCTTTCTGTGAACAGAGGACGTAGAAGGCGTCCTCCCGGATCGGATCGGGGCCAATCTCAAGAGGGAGGCGATGATGGTTGGCAGTGGACCATACTCGGAGCACGAGGCAATCATAAAGCTGGTCAGCTGTCCGTTCTCTGCACTGCCCTTCCCTCTGTCTGTCTGTTTTTCTCCCTTTTCTTCCCACTCCTGCTTCTCATTCTGACTTCAGCGCGATGACAGCCCTGATGTGGCTTTTTGGCGACTGGCTGGGCTATAAGCAACATTCTCTTTCTGTCTGTCTGTCTGGCTGGCTGGCTGCTGGCTAGCTGGCTGGCTGTCTGGCTTGCTGGCTGGCTGTCTATCTCTCTCTTTCTCTCTCTCTCTCTCTCTCTTTGTCTGTATCTCTGTCTGTCCTCTTTCCTGTTCTGTCTTTCTGTCTGTCTCTCTGTCTCTCTCTCTCTGTCCTCTCTCTCTCTCCTCTCTCTCTCTCTCGCCTCCTCTCTGTTTGTGTGCGCTCTCTCTCTCTCTGTCTCTCTCTCTCTCCTCCTCTCTCCTCCTCTCTCCTCTCTCTCTCGTTCTCTCTCCTCTCTCTCTCTCTCTCTCTCTCTCTACCCATTTCTTTCTATCTGTTGTCTTTTTCATCTCGACTATGTTATCAATTTGTCACTGTCTATGTGTGTACGTGTTTTACAATGCACATCAACCAGTAGGTGTCACTTCGCGAATATCAGGTTTATTGTGTATTGAGAACAGAAAAAAAAGAAGAGTGTGCAAAGTCTAAGTTTTAACTGTTTTCAATCTTCACTCCTGAAGGTATTGTTACTATCAAGCTAGCTTGGAGTCTCACAACGTCCATTACCCCCCCCCCCCCCCCCCCCCCCCCCCCCCTTCAACAGTATGTCTTCCCATTTCCGATAGCTTGTGAACAACACTTTGCAGGTCTGCAAAAGAAGAAAAAGACATTTGAAGAAGAATTTTGAAGAATTTGAAAGAAGAAGAATTTGAAGGAGAATTTGAAGAAGAAGAGAAGAAATTAAAGAAGAATTTGAAGAAGAAGAAGAATTTGAAGAAGAATTGAAGTATATGAAGAATTTGAAGAAGAATTTGAAGGAAAGAAGAATTTGAAGAAAGAGGAAAGAGGAAGAAGAATTTGAAGAATTTGAAGAAGAATTTGAAGAAGAATTTGAAGAAGAAGAAACGAAGAATTTGAGAGAATTTGAACGAGAAGAAGAAGAGAGAAGAATAACAACAACAACAACAACAACAACACAAACTACTACTACTACTACTGACTACTACTACTACTACTACTACTACTACTACTACTGCTACAAGAAGTAAGAAGTAAGTAAAAGAAAAAAAAAAAGAACGAGCAACGCGCGAAGAAGATTAGACGAAAACGCAGAGGGAGACGAAATCGACGACAGCTGAGAAGTGGGTCAAAGGATATTCTTCCCAATCCCAGGCAAATCTCAGTATTGATGAGGAAACAGCCTCGCTATAACTAATACATCTCTCGGAATATTCATGACCGGCCTGGTGTCCGTGCGAGATGGAGCGGCTCTCTCTCTCTCTCTCCTCTCTCTCTCTCCTCTCTCCCTCTCTCCTCTCTCTCCCCTCTCTCTATTCTCTCTCTCTCCTCTCTCTCTCTCTCTCTGATTCTTGGATTGTGTGTCTGTCTGCCTTCCTGTCTAACTCCCACCCTCTCTCCTCTATTTATCTCCACCTTGGCATCAGTCTCCAGCCTCCTAGGTCGAATACCTCCCCCCCCACCCCCCCCCCCCCCCCCCCCCCCCCCCCCCCCCCCCCCCCCCCGCTGCTGGAATGAAGGGTTGATCCGTTCGTTCATTTATCAATTCATGTATCTATTTCTGTTTTTTTTTTTTTCCATTCATAAATCCATTATTTCATTACCTTACTCATTAATTCATCCAGGTCGATTGATTGATTGATCCATGTATTCATTCATTCATTGATTCTTCTATTCTTTCTCTCATCAAACCATGTGTTCATTCATTCCTTCATTCATCCGACCATGTATTCACTTGATTATCCATTCATTCATTCATTTGCTCCCTCCTTCGTTCCTGTTCCTATATCTTTATATTTTCACATTTATGCAATCATTTTCCTCATCTCCAGGACGAAAACATGTGTGTACAATGTGTCTGCACGTGAGTGCCGGCATATTTGCGTGTGTGTTTTCTCCTACTACGAGCATGACATTTATATCTGATTATTACCCGTGTCATAGAGTGTTGTTAACCCTGCCCCCTAAACTGTATCACGGGCCCAAAATAATGCATTCCTCCTCTCTCTCTCTCTCTCTCTCTCTCTCTCTCTCTCTCTCTCTCTCTCTCTCTCTCTCTCTCTTAGAGTGTGTCCTCCGTTAAAAAGAATCGAAAAGATAGAGTGATATCTTTACTACGATTCGTCAGAACCCTTTGCTGTAATCACGGTGGTTTGGAGGAGCACATTTCCAGCACTACCAAAGAAATGTGTATTTTTCTCGGGACTGCTAAACTACTCAGGAATGGCTGAGTTGGTATGATTCCCCCTTGTGCATTTAAAAGTGCTTGCTCTCGCAAAGACAGGCATAAACAGAGTCAAACGTGAAATGGAGCAGACGCATCCAGACTAACGGAAGATGAGTGCAATTTAACACACAGAATATATAATATATATATATATATATATATATATATATATATATATATATATATAATATATATATATATATATATATATATATATATATATATATATATAATGAATTAAAGTGTACATTGTTTCACTGAAACAGACTGACGATCTTGTCTCACTTGGGATGAAC
>JADBJO010004841.1:50493-57993 GCA_016801955.1 Conus betulinus
AAGAAGAAAGGAAGAAGAACAAGAATTTTGAAGAAGAAGAAGAAGAAGAAGAAGAAAGAGAGAAGAAGAAGAGAAGAAGAAGAAGAAGAAGAAGAGCCGAATTTGAAGAAAAAAAAAAAAAACATTTTGAAGAAGAATTTGAATAATTTTTAAGAAGAAGAATTTGAAGAAGAAGACGAAGAAAGAATTTGAAGGAAGAAGAATTTGAAGAAGAATTTTTGAAGATGAAGAAGAAGAAGAAGAATTGAAGAAATTTGAAGAAGAAGAATTTGACGAAGAAGAAGAAGAAGAATTGAATTTGAAGAATTTGAAGAAGAAGAGAAGAGAAGAGAAGAAGATGAGAAGAAAGATGATGATGATGATGATGATGATGATGATGATGATGATGATGATGATGATGATGATGATGATGGATGAATTTGAAGAAGAAGAAGAAGAAAAGGGACAAGACACGAAGAAAAAAAATTGAAGAATTTGTGAAGAAGAAAAGAAGAAGAAAGAAGCAAAGAAGAGAAGAAGAAGAGAAGAAGGAAGAAGAAGAAGAAGAAGAAGAAGAAGGAGACGGAAGAAGAAGAAGAAGAAAGACGAAGAGAAGAAAGAAGAAGAAGAAGAAGAAGAAGAGAAGAAGAAGAAGAAGGAAGTGAGAGAAGAGACAATAGAAGGGAGAGATTGGGAGGAGTGAGAGGAAGTAGAACAAAGAAACAAACAAAACAAACAAAAAACAACAAACATTCACCCCAGACAAGGAAAACACAAAGAGCAGTGTAGAATGGTGTAGGTCATTCTAGTAAAAGTCTGTTGTGCATGTAGAGATTACTACATTGCAGAGCGAGAGAGAGAGAGAGAGAGAGAGAGAGGGGGGGGGGAGGTAGGACGGGGGGGGGGGGGGGGGTCATCACCAGTTCCTGGGTATTCCTCCCAATCCCAGGCAATTTCAGTATTCATGAGGAAATAGCATCGCAATAACTAATACGTCCCTCAGAATATTCATGACCAGACTGGTGTCAGAGTAAGCTTAGAAATGCCTCTTGGTCCTCTGTGTCTGTCTCCAACTGTCTCTCTGTATCTTAGTCTATCTCTCTCTCTCTCTCTCTCCTCTCTCTCTCTCTCTCTCCTCTCTCTCTCTCTCTCTCTCCTCTGGGTTTGGATGTGTGTCTGTCTGTCTGTCTGTATCTGCCTCTGTCTCAGCTCTATATCTCTGTCTGTCTGTCTGCCTCTCTCTCTCTTCTCTTCTCTCTCTTCTCTCTCTCTATCTCTCTCTCTCTCTCTCTCTCTCTCTCTCTCTCTCGTCCTCTCTCTCTTCTCTCAGAAATGTTCTTAGGTAAAGAATACTTTCGACTTTGACTGATGTCTATATGTGTTAGGAGAAACAGATTGTGTTACAGTTGAGGAGAAACAGATCTGTAACGCGGTATCCAGGAAATGACGGAATTAAGCAAATAAGTTTTGTGTTTCTTTTTCCAGCTTCACTTTTTTTTTTTTAATTAAAGTCAACTCACAGATTATCTCCCATATTCATGCATATACGCACGCAGACTCGTGTGCACACAAAATAGAAAAGAAAAAAGAAAAGAAAGGAATAAAGAATAAAGAATGAAGAAAGAAAGAGAGTGAGGAAAGAAAGAACGAATATTAAAAGAAAGAAAAAAAATGTAAAGAAAGACAGAAAAGAAAGAAAGCAAAAAGAAGAAGAAGAAGTAAGAAAAAAAAAAAAAAAAAAAGAAAGGGAAGACAGAAAAAAAAAAGAAGGATGGAAGAAAGAACGAGAGAAAAGGTCAGAGAAAAATAACAAATAAAGACAGACAGAAAGACAGACAGATAAAAGGAAAGGCAGACAGAAAAGAAAAGAAGATGACTGACAGACAGACAGACAAAAAAAAGAAGAGAAATGAAGGTTGGGAACAGACACAGAAGGAAAGAAAGAAAGAAAGAGGAAAGAAAGCAAAAAGAAAGAAAGAAAAAAAAGAAAGGCCAGAAAAGAAGAGACAGAGAAAGAAAGAAAAAAAATCGCTTTGATGAAGACAGAGGTAGGTGGAAAAAAGAGAGGGGGAAAAAAAAGCAATCTGAAATGAGAAAGAAGAGATACAAAAAGATGTCTGTGGTTACCTAAACTGAAAGAAAACACAACAAAACGAGAAAGAAACAGATGTTCATACAAAATGAACCTCAGGTAAGGGCAACCCAACATACAAACCAACCATTCCTCACTGAGTGATCACAGGCCTCGCTAGGCAGCTAGTCCACTTCAGTGATCATCTCTGATTTCGTTTCTGAGGAGGGAAGCGGAAGCAGTTTGGGGAGGGGCTGATGGTGGAGTGGGAAAATGTGTGTGTGTGTGTGTGTGTGTGTGGTGTGTGTGGGTGTGTGGTGTGTGTGGTGTGTGTGTGTGTGTGTGTGTGTTGTGTGTTGGTGTGTGTGTGGTGTGTGTGTGTGTGTGTGTGTGTGTGTGTGTGTGTGTGTGTGTGGTGTGTGTGTGTGTGTTGTGTGTGTGTGTGTGTGTGTGTGTGTGTGTGTGCGTGCGTACGTGTGTGTGTGTGGTGCGTGTGGCGTGCGTGCGTGTGTGTGTGTGTGCGTGTGTGTGTGTGTGTGTGTGTGTGTGTGTGTGTGAGGTGTGTGTGGGTGGGGTGTGGAGGGTGGGTGATGTCGGTAACAAGCAAGGTACAATGCTTTCAGTGGCATGCAATCTTGTTCCTCATGCATTCCTTCCCCATGGTAACTCATTTTTTTTATCTGACAATGACACAGACCCTTTATTTCCATGATAAAGGCCTGTTTTTTTTTTTTTTTCTTAATCCCTCAAACAAAAACATAAAATTACTAACAGCTGGGTACTTTACAGGCTTCTCTTTCAAAACCAAGTGATGTCATATCAGGTTTGTCCATCCGCATGGGGACTATAATGATATGATATATATTTATACTCATGCGTTGATGTGCACAGCGACTGGAACATTAACTCATGTGCGTCCTCATGTGTGTCCCTTCAGGCTAGTAAATGAGTGATGTAGTGACAAGACAACAGGCCATAGCCATGCGTTTACGCTCATAGCGAAAGCTCATCTGGGTGCAAGGATTCACAAGACATGACAATCTGCATCTCTTTGATGCCCCCTCGACCTTTTTACTTCCTCCTCCTCCCATTTATCCTAAATGAAAACAGAAACGAATATGCAGGCATATTGTCCACTATTAAAGACAATACCAGAGTTGTTTATAATCCTGCCTATTTTGCTGCTGCACAAAACTTTCCTCCTCAAACTTTTACCACTTTTTTGTCAAAAACGCTATGTTTGTGGTCAATAGTTTGTTAACTAACATTCTTTATATTTTTTTTGTTTTGTTTTGGTCAATAACAAACTTGCCCTTAGCCATCTGCTCTCTCTCTCTCTCTCTCTCTCTCTCTCTCTCTCTCTCTCTCTCTCTCTCTCTCTCTCTCTCTCTCTCTCTCTCTCTCTCTCTCTCTCTGAATGTTTTTGTCTCTGTCTGTCTGTCTGTCTGTCTGTCACTATCACTGTGTCTCTGTCGCTGACTCTCTCTCTCTCTCTCTCTCTCTCTCTCTCTCTCTCTCTCTCTCTCTCTCTCTCTCTCTCTCTCCACACTTAAGCTTTGATCTAGCTTCTGGATGACATCATGTAATTATCTTTCAATCACTTCCCGCTGTATGTCCTTTCACGTAAAGTCCTTCTGGCACCCTGAATGTGCTCAGATCAAGAAGACTTTGGCATTTTGATCCACATCTAGATATTATACCGGGAAAAACCAACTCTGTTATAAAAACTGTATAAACAGATCTGTTGCATAATACCCCATACACCTCACATTGCAATCACAGGTCTGAGTAGGCTGCCAGTCCAATTCAATGATCCTGTCTGATTTCGCTTTTGAGGAGGGAAAAAAAAAGCAGTTGAGGGTGGGGGTTGCAGGTGGTGGAGGTGGAAAGGGAGTTGCGCGCGCGCGCGAGCGCGTGTGTGTGTGGTGTGTGTGTGGGTGTGGTGTGTGTGTGTGTGTGTGTGTGGTGTGTGTGGTGTGTGTGTGTGTGTGTGTGTGTGTGTGTGTGTGTGTGTGTTGTGTGTATGTGTGTGTGTGTGTGTGTGTGTGTTGTCTTGCTGTCTGGCTGTCTGGCTCTGGCCTGTCGCTCTCTCTCTCTCTCTCTCTCTCTCTCTCTCTCTCTCTCTCTCTCTCTCTCTCTCTCTCTGGGAAGTAGTCTACCACAATTTCATCTCCAACCTACTTTCTTCCCAAGTCTTCTACACTTTCTTTTTTTTTTTTTTCTTTTCTCTCCCTCTGTCTTTTTCCCCCCAGTTCTGTGTGGAGTGTGATCATCAGGGGGTATGCTATCTACTGATGAGGGTGTGGGGGGCGTCTTCTCTTATTGGATCGTGGCGACTCTCAAGAGGAGGGCGAATCCTAGCACGGGAGACTAATCTCAGTCTGAAGCAATCATAACACTGGCAGGCTGTCGGCCTTCCGTCCCTGTCTACCCTCACCATTTCCTTCTTCTCCTCTCTCTTTTTTATTTCTTTTTTTTTTCCTTTCCCGGCCATCTGAATATCCGTCTGTCCTCCCTTTCTCTGTCTCGCTTTATGTCACTTCCCCCCTTCTACCAAGTTCTATGTAAATCACTCACACACACACACACACACACACACACACACACACACCACGCACACACGCGCGCGCGCACGCGCCGCACACACACACACACACGCGCACGCACGCACGCACGCCGCGCGCACGCGCGCACGCACACGCACACGGGCGCGCACACACACAGACATACTGACTGACTGAAACCAATTTATTGTCAGATTAGCTTAAGATCGTACGGACAACACACAGCACACACACACACACACACACACACACACACACACACACACACACACACACACACAACACACACACACACACACACACACACACACACGCACGCACATACACACACGCGCACTCGTGCACACACACAGACACACACACACAGAGAGAGTAAGTAGAGAATGAAGCCTGCTCTGAACAAGACAGCGAAGATGCACACATACAAACACACACAAAGAAAGAAACAACAAATAAACTCGGACAAACATCAATACAAAAACAAATCTCATTAGCAAAAAACTGGAAACATGGTTTGGACAGGCAAAAGAGGGAGAGCAAGGAGAATGAGAAAAAAAAAAAAAAAACCTAGAGAAAAAAAGAAATGTTGACCCCTCACGCGCTTTTCCCCTTAACATTTATCCAATTGATCCATTTCTTTGAACAGCAAGCCTGTGTAACCGGAGGAGCAGGCTTACTCTGTAGTCTGTAGTTTCAAATGTTCATGCTTTGTACGACGGAGGACACACGACAAGCACCTCCGTCTCCATCCCTCGAAATTCAGGTTGGTCCTCTCTGCCCCCCGCCTTCAAATGCCCCTGTGCATGAAAGACCAGGCCAGAGAGAACAGACCCCCCCCCCCCCCCCCCCCAACCGACAGATGTTCACCTTCACCATGGGACACATTAGGGGAATCTGGCACCGCTAGACTTAAAAAGGCACCGAAGCTTGTGACTGTCTGTGTGTTGGAATTGGAACAACAAGGTGATGTTGATCAGCTGACGTGATTTGACTGTCCAACGTGTGAAGACCAACAAGATGTACAACAAGTAATAGATGAATGAAAACCAATAGAAGAAGAAAAAGAAGAAGAAGAAGAAGAAGAAGAACAAGAACAAGAGAACAAGAAACAAGAAGACGAACAAGATGAAGAAGAAGAAGAATTGAAGAAGAAGAATTTGAAGAAAAAGAAGAAGAAGAAGAAGAAGAGAGAAGAAGAAGAAGAAGAAGAAGAAGAAGAAGAAGAAGAACAACAAGAAACAACAACAACAACAACAACAACACAGCAACAACAATAACAATATGAACAGCAACATAAACAACAACAACGACTACGACTACGACGACAACGACAACGACGCGCACCACAACAACCCGAGAAGAAGGAAAGAGAAAAAAGGAAGGGGGTGTTGTGGGGTGGGAAAGAAAGATTCCGAAGAAGTCGAAGAACAATGAGGAACGGGGCAAACACAACGAAGAGAGAAGAAGAGAAGAAGGAAAAGGACATAAGACGTTGAGACATGGCGAGCAGGGGGCAAGGGATGGGGGGGGGGGGGGGGGGGAGCTAAGGGAGAGAGACAGAGACCGAGACAGAGACAAATGGAGATGGAGGTTTGATCAGATCATACTAATCCATCGCGGTCTCAGTATTCATGCGGAAGCAGCATCACTCTACATGATAAGGTTCTCGATATATTCATGACTAGCCTTGCGTCAGAGTGTGGTCGGAGCTCTCTCTCTCTCTCTCTCTCTCTCTCTCTCTCTCTCTCTCTCTCTCTCTCTCTCTCTCTCCCTCTCTCTCTCTCTCTCTCTCTGAATTTGTCTGTCTGCCTACCTCCACCGCCAGACTCCTCCCTGTAGTATGGGTCTCTCTGGACATTCCCCCAGTAATCTGTAGGTCAATAACCTTAATATGAGGTTTTGCTCGCCCAGTCTTCTTCATTTATTTGTTTGCTTGCTATTTTTTCTATTTATTTGTTTATTTATTAATTAACGTATTTATTTAGCTGTTTGTTTACTTATTTATTTTTGTGTCCATTTGTCTGTTTATTTATCTATTTATTTACTTATTTTTTTATGTATTCATTGATTGATTGACTGATGAACTGATTTATCTTATCAATTATTTATAACTTTCTCTATTACTTGTTTATCTAAAACGTCTCCTTCCTCTTTCCTTCTTCTTCTTCTTCTTCTTCTTCTTCTTCTTCTTCTTCTCTTCTTCTTCTTCGTCTTCGTATGTCGTCGTCTTCTTCTTCTTCTTCTTCTTCTTCTTCTTCTTCTTTTCTTCTTCTTCTTCTTCTTCTTCTTCTTCTTCTTCTTCTTCCCCTATTATTTTTTTTTTCATTCCTTCTTTCTTTTTCTGTCCTTCTTTCTTCTTTCTTCTAGTACAATTTCAGGCTGGCTTTCTTTGTTGTCCTTCATGTTGACAAAACAGAACGTAATGTAGACAGAAAATGTCATGTCTTTTGCGGTAAACATACATTGAACGATTCGTGGACAGGGGTACTCTCTCTCTCTACTCTCTCTCTCTCTCTCTCTCTCTCTCTCTCTCTCTCTCTCTCTCTCTCTCCTCTCTCTCTCTCTCTCTCTCTCTCTCTCTAAATCAAGCTTGAGTGATAGCTGCTGTACTTATTTCCGATCAGATCAAAACACGTCTGTCCTTATGGTTGACGTGTTGTATTGTTCTTGTGTTCAACCTAATTAGAAAAAAAAAAAAACTGAAAAAAAGATTATTCCGGAGGTGAAGTCTCCAAACAAAATATCTAGGAACCAGAATCCATTGGAAATACGCTCGAAATGCAACTGCAAAATAGAACTGTATCTAGAAATATTTAGAGTCAGTCCCTGTCAAAATATATTATGCATAACTTACAGCCTAAACATGTTTGGGATCAATCCATAGTT
>JADBJO010004841.1:65493-67993 GCA_016801955.1 Conus betulinus
TCAGGGAACGTAGCACGTAAGTCTGTTTGAATGGTTATGACTAGCATGATGGCGGTGTCCGATTGGAGTTGGTTTTCTCTTTTTGCTCGCTCTTGAAGCTACCCCAGTCCCGTTTGAGCAGCCAAGCCTATGATATGATGCTTTTAGAAATGGAAAAAGGCACTCAGATATGGAAAGTAAAGAAAAATATCGCTGTTTTTTTTTTTTCTCATTTAAAAATGTGTGTTCCATTCTGAAAAGTTTCTCAATGTCATAACAGATAGATGGCACAGAATAAATTACGCAAGATTTAGGTTGAGAACTTTAGGTTTTAATGCGAACAAAAGATGGTTTGAATGTGAAACATCCACAGAATCTCCTTGTCCTGCATGTAGACATATTATTGATGACGAAGAACACTTTCTGTTCCACTGTACTGCTTATAATGAAGTGCGGACAAATTGTTTCATTTTTCCCAGTTGCGAAATTCATCGCGGAAGCATTGAAAATTAGACAGATGAAGGATAGTGAAATTTAAGATAATACATTATAAGAGATATCTGAATGAATATTATCATTCATCGCATGTTGAAGAGATCAGTAAAATACAATGACATCATTTAATTGAGTGGATGGTCGTCTCTCTCTGTGTGTGTGTGTGTGTGTGTGGGTGTGTGTGTGTGTGTGTGTGTGTGTGTGTTGTGTGTGTGTGTGTGTTTAAATATAAATTAATGATATGGATGGTCTAACTGGTGAAACTAGTCCGGAAAGAAAACGAAGAAGACATGGCCATCCTATCGTTGGTCATATTCGCTTTTTCATCCGCACCTGAAAGTTTGTCCCCTAAATAGTCGAAAATCAAATTTTACAATTGTTGATTTTGGAGATTAAAAAAAGCTTATTACTCTATTTCCGAAAGTTTCCATTGTTGTTCAGTTGTAAAGTAACGAAAGATAAACTGCGCTGATGTGCCCAACAGTGCGTAGGACCATTCAAAAGAAAGAAGAAAATCGGGGAATATGCTATTTGGTTTGTTTTCTTATTCTTACACACACACACACACCACACACACACACACACACACACACACACACACACACACACACACACACACACACACACACACACACACACGCACACACGCACGCACGCACGCACGCATGCATGCACGTACACACACACGCCCAGGGGGGTATTGTGAAATTCTCCAAACTGCAGAACGAACAAATGGAAACTAACAGAATCAGATATACTAAAATCAGATAAATGCAAAACTGAGACAGAACGAATATTTGCAACCAAGACTCTAATCTTCAACGAACAGATTAAAAAACGTAGCATCGAACAAAATGGTGAAAAAAGAAAAAAAAAAAAATTAAGAAACTGATAACGATGGTGAGAAGAAAAATGTGTTTACAAATGGATTAGCATTGCGCGAGTTATGGTGATGAGATGGATAAATACGTGTGGGGTGTTAGTGGTGTGTGTTTGTTCAAGGCGGGGGAGGTTGGTGTGTGTGTGTGTGGTTGGTGTGTGTGTTTGAGAAGGGAGATAGAGACAGGAGCGAAGAAATTCAGCACGAGAATGTAGAGGGCTACTTAAAATTGAAAGAAGGGGCATCATCACCCAGATTGGATCCTTAAAGTGTCTGGAGACAAGATAAAGGAATGAGAAAAGAGAAATAGACGGGCAGAGAAGAAGGGAAAATAAAGACGTTTGGGAAGACAGTCCCAGACAGAATGTAATGAACAAAATGCAAAGCAATCATACTTCCATGAGTGATTATAGGCCTGAATGGACTTCGTTATCCACTTCAATGGTTATATAATCTGGCCTCTCTTTTAAAGAAGGGAACACGGGTGGGAGTGGGGTTGGGGAGTGGAGTGGGGGGTGGTGGCTTTGGAAAATTCATGCTTGGAGCACTGACCAGCATGTGTCCTTCTAGTCTGACATGCATGAGGAGTATAGGGATATGGAGATCTTCCACAGCCATACATTAATGTGCATAACGATGGCTTTGATTGGTTATTGACGGTGCATCTCATGACAGACTTTGCGCTCTTTGTTATCCCACATAGACTATCTCAGGCAGATATTCGCAGCCAACTCCTCTGTGCCACTGTCTGTGACAGTCTCTCCCAATCTCTTTCATGTTGGTGACCAGTCAGGTGACATTCTTGGTGTGTCGGATCTTTAATAACCCTACAAGTCAAAAGGCACAGGAGAAAAAAAAAATCTGAAAGGTTACATAGCCTTTGACTGAACGAAAATACAAGCCAAGAAAAAAAAAAGAGAAAAAACAAATCATGATTAAAATGGACCCGTCAAAGAACCATACCCTTCGTGCACTGCTCTGTGCTGCCTAGGAACAGAGTATCTTAGTTGTTCCAGAATCCGCTTTGGAGGCAGAATAGCAGTTGTCGTCTAAAAAAAACGACCGCTGCCATTTACAGGAGGTTCTGGCGAGCAAGGGCAGTCCTCATATATCCACGGGCACGCGTGCGCGCATGCAACGCAACAC
>JADBJO010004841.1:80493-85254 GCA_016801955.1 Conus betulinus
CTGTTTGTTGTGGAACTTTTTCTTCGCTTTCTTTCTCTGTGTTGGAGAAATCAAATCATGAAGTGTCCGTAGCTGCTTATCTGCCTGGGTACTGTACCGCTGTCCTCACTCTCGTCAACTACCTGTTCGGTCTTAGGAAGGTCTTATTGTCTGGTGACGTGCACCAGAACCCTGGCCCAGAATCCATGGATGAGAAAATGGACCTGATCTGCAGCAATTTTCTATTTTAGAGAATAAGTTAGAAGGACAGTACGCTGAGATTCTGCAAACAGTGAGTCGCCATGGTGATAGTCTGAAGAAAATTGAAGACAGGCAGATGGCGATGGAAGAAACTCTTTCACTTTTAGTGCAAGAAACACAGGAGACTAAGCAGGCAGTGAGGCAAAACAGTGAAGATATCGAAGATGTGAAGAGGGAACAGGAGGAGCTACGGGAGACAGTGGCTTGTCTGCAAGAAGAAATTGACACTCTGGAACGCTTCTCAAGGCGAAATAACGTGAAGTTCTTCGGAATCCCTGAGTTAGAAGATGATGGGCCAGAATCGTGTGCTGATGTCGTTACGAACATTCTACGAACGTACATACCGAGTCCAGGGTGGCCAGATGACGTTATAGAACGTGCACACAGACTAGGTAAGCCCCGAGGTGCCAGTGCTCAACCGCGCCCCGTGATCGCCAAGTTTCAAAGATGGGGGGATCTCATGCGCCTGATGACAAACAAGGACGCGCGAGCAGACATGAAACAAGATCAGCTGACTGTCTCACAGGATTTGAGCCGTAGGCAATCGGCACAGCTGAGACAACTGAAACAGGAGGGGAAATTTGGGTACTTCCTCAAAGGGAAACTACATGTGAAACCACAGCGTGAAGCCCCACCTAGGACCGAACTCCTGAGCCGGGGGAACGCCACGCCTGGGCCTCCCACCACTAGGGATCGCCAGACACAGCTGCTTTCCAAGGAAAATACCCCACCCCAGTACCCTCCTCCGAATGCCACGCCTTCTGTCAACAGAGGGGTTTCCCCTTCTCTACCTCGCTTTCTAAGACCCAGTCAGCGACTGACAAAGGGGATTCCCCCAATGTCACATCGCGCTCCCAGTCTCCCCCCCCCCTCCCCACTCCCTTCCACCCCCTACCAGTGATAAAGGACAGAAAGGGAATGAACGGCAATCCAACCTGCGGGACGCATGGGGCAGTAAAACACGTGCTTCTCGTTCTTCCTCCTCGCGAAAACAGAAAGAAATGAAGATTAGGCCGAGGCCGGGTCCACATTCTTTCACTGACAATGCAAACACACACGCTCACACGCATACACGTAATACACGTAACGATGATAAAATAAAACGTGATTCTCTTTCTTGCATTTCATGGAATGTTGATGGGCTTATTTCTAAATTAACAGATCCAGACTGTATTAATTACATTTACTTCTTTTGATATTATGTGTCTTCTTGAAACTTATACATTTCCGGATTTTGATTTTTCTATTCACTTCAAAAACTTTATTGTTGTGCATAGTCCTGGTCTCAAGTTGTCAAAAATGGGCCGAAGATCAGGAGGTACTGTGTTACTAATAAAGAAATCACTAGAACACACTGCATTCAGATTGTAGAAACTGGGCTGGATAACATTGTTTGTGTCAGAGTGTGTAGAAAAATCTTCACTTTTGACAAAGACGTACTGTTTGTTGGCATTTACAATCATCCTGTGAATAGTGAATACTACAAACAAAAGGAATTAAAAACAATCTTGAAAATTTAGAGCAATTTATTTTAGAGAGATATGAAAGAAGAGCAGACGATTATCTTGTAGTCGCTGGTGATTTCAATGCCAGGATTGGTGATTGGAGTTTAGAGACCACTGAAATGGATGAGGAGAGTGTGCAAGAGAGTGGGGAATGCTATGTGAGAAATACTATGGATAATGTTGTTAATTGTTTTTGGAAAAGCCCTGATTGATTTATGTTCTATGTTTAGGTTGACGCCTTTAAATGGTTTGTGTGAAGGAGACAAAAAAAGGTCATTTTACTTTTTTATCTGAACGCGGAAATAGCGTGATTGATTTTGTTGTGTGCTCTGTGGATTTACTGTCAGAAGTTATTCGATTTAACGTCGAAAATAGGGTTGAATCCCCGCATATGCCTGTCGTGCTATATCTAAATACTAAATATAATGAGAAATCGAATGCAGAAATTAATCGAGAGCCTTTTCAAAAAAAAATAAAGTGGGATGGAACCAAAGCTAATATCTTTTTGGATTTCTAAGATCAGAAGAAGCTACGATGATTCTAAATGACAGTAGGAATGTTGTTGAATGTGATATTGACTCGGCTGTTGAAAAATTCACGGGCCTTCTATTAAAAGCTGGGCAATGTATGCAACAGACGATCTGGCCTTCAGCACGCGCGCGGCAAGCTAAGAAATGGTTTTGACTCGGTTTGTTTACATAAGAAGAGGGTGGCCGGTAGAGCGCTTGCTCAGTGCACACGCACTCAGCGCGCAACGGATCAGTGTGCATACTTACGGAAAAAAGGTCGGATTATCAAGACACTCTAAGGCAGAAGCGAATAAGTTACAGAAAAGATGTATTTGAAACTTTAATTCGAAATAAAAACGATTCTAATAAGTTTTGGTCAACTGTACGTAGCATTAAAAGAAAAAAAAATGGATCGGCCCTCTATCTCAATTGGCACGTGGAAAGCACACTTTGAAACGATTTTTTCACCGGGAGATCGCGAGTTGACACGTGCCGACTCAGCTATAGAGCAGGACGGAAGCCAGCACGAAGAAAACGATTATATTCCCGATTTAGATGATGATGAGATAACAGACAGTGAAGTGCACCAGGCAATAAGGAAACTGAAATTAAATAAAGCTTCGGATTAGATGATATCTGCGCTGAATATTTGAAAACAGCCCAGCCCATTATAACACCCTTTCTGACAAAAGTATTTAATCAAATATACAAGAATGGTTATTTCCCAGTATTATGGACCAAATCAGTTATTATTCCTCTACTTAAGAAAGGCGATGCTCTTAATCCTGAAAATTATAGAGGCATTTCTTTACTTAGTGTAGTTAGTAAGGTCTTTACATCAGTATTGAACGAGAGATTGTATAAATGGGCAGAAAAAGAAGGCAAAATAAGTGAAGAACAGGCTGGCTTTCGCAAACAATACTCTACTGTAGACCATATATTTACACTCGTTTCAATGATAAAGTCTTATTTGTTTGGACATAAAAGTAGAAAATGTTACGTAGCTTTTTTTATAGACTACCAAAAAGCCTTTGACACAGTAGACAGAGACATGCTTTGGAAAATACTCCAAAAGGTTCAAGCTTCCTCAAAAATGATCAGAATGTTAAAAGGCATGTATAGTTCTGTCCAGAGTTGTGTTCGTTGGGGCCCAGAAGTGTCAGATTTCTTTGTGTGCCCCTCGGGACTGAAACAAGGCTGTTTAATGTCACCTTTATTGTTTTCTTTATTAATTACTGAGGTAGCTGAAAATGTAACAAAGAACGGTAAACATGGATTTCAGTTTTTACCGGATTACAAGAAATATTCCTTTTATTATTCGCTGATGACATTGTTTTGTTTTCTTCTACACCCAGTGGGCTCCAAAATCAGTTAGACAATTTACAGAAAGCATCTGACATCCTAAATCTAACAGTGAACCTAGATAAAACTAAAATCATTGTTTTCAGAAAAGGGGGTCATTTGTCTAAAACTGAATGTTGGCACTATAAAGGGAGAGAAGTGAAAAGTTAATAGATACAAATATCTTGGTTTTACTCTTAGCACTAGATGGGTTTTGATATTGCATTAGATGAATACGTTAGACGAGCAAAACATAAAGTTGCAGAAATTTTTCAAAACAATGGGGGCTAGGAAGCATGGATTTGTCAATATTTTTCAAACTTTTTGATTCACAAATAAAACCAATGTTATTGTACGCAGGGGAGCTCTGGGGATTAACTAAATTTCAGTCGATTGAATCTGTTCATTTGTTTGCATGTAAGCGCTTGTTAGGTGTTAGTCGCAAAAGTCCAAACACAATGATATATGGAGAAACAGGCCGGTACCCTTTGTATATTGACACTGCTATAAAGTCATAAAATATTGGTTTAAACTCCAAAGTATGTCTATCCATAGATTTCCTAAACAGGCACATCTCATGATCTTGAATAAGATTCCCGAATTTACTCATGGGCACTCTAATTGTCATAACTGGTCTATATCTGTTAAAACATGTCTTGATACTTTTTGGTTTTTCAGATGTTTGGATCAATGGAGGGGTTGGGAATGAAACTATTTTTCTTAAAGAATTAAAGCAGAGAATGATCGATTGCTACATGCAAGATTGGCATTCAAAACTTTCTCAAAGTGAACGGTTTAGCACATATATGTCTTTCAAATCATCCTTCCAATCAGAAAAGTACCTGTCAGTTATCACTATTAGTAAATTTCGTTATGCTTTAACTAGATTAAGACTTGGAATGTGTGATCTGAATATAAATAATAGATATAATGAAAAATCAAAGAAATGCCCGTTTTGTAATAGGATAGAAAGTGAGCTTCATTTTTTGTTAGAATGTCAAACATATGCATTTCTAAGAGAAAAATATTTGTTAAAGTATTACCAACATACATCCATTAATGAAGAATGCTTAGCTCGAATGCTACAATCTGAAGACGTCATGCTCTTGAAGTAAAGCTGCACTCTTGTAATTGTATTGCTGTCTTAAGGTTTTTGTCTGCTTAAT
>JADBJO010004841.1:85904-90904 GCA_016801955.1 Conus betulinus
GTTTTTTATTACGCTCTTGCCGAGTGAAAGGGGCCGATAAACCGATGGTTTTTGACGTCACCACTTCCACAAGTCTGCCCCGTTAGTTTTTTTTTTGTTTTTTTTCTCATTTTCTTCTGTATTTTTTACCATCCTCTTTTCCCTGGACAGGAAGAATTCACAAAAAAAAAAAAAAGAAAGAAAGGAAGAAAACAGGAGACGAGAAAGAGGAGGAGAAGGAAAAAAAACAAAAGAAAAAAAATGAAGAAGAGATGATGAGATGAATGATATCTTATGAAGAAATGAATGAATAATGAATGAATGATGATGAATAAAGAATGACTGATGATAGGAAAAACAAGGAGGGGGAGGAGGAAGAAGAGAACAAGAAAAGCAGGCTAGACCAAGAAAAGAACCAGAAAAGCAAAAGAAGATGAAAGAAGTTTAAACAGAAACAAAACAAGAAACAAAAGGACCAAGCTGGAGACAAAGGAGGAGGAGGAAGAGGAGAGAGGAGGAGGAGGAGGAGTGGATAGAAGAAGAAGAAGAAGAAGAAGAAAGAAGAGAAAACAGAAGAATACGAAAAGGAAACAGAATAAGGAGAAGAGCCAGAAGAACACACACACACACACACACACACACACACACACACACACACACACCACACACACAAAGAAAGAAAGAAAGAAAAGTAATAAAAGAAGAACAAACAAAAACAAGAGCAAACAGATCCAGGAAAAGGCGAAGAAAAAAACAACCTGTGAAGAGTGTGTATTTAACTATCGCTCCCTCTCTAGTCAACACTCACCTCTCCATGAAAGGGGGAACCTGTCCACAACCCCATCAGATGCTGCATCCTCCATCCCTCCATCTCCTCCCCCACCCCTCCCACCCAGTTCACCCAAAACTTCTATTTCTCCCCCCCCCCCCCACCACCAAATCCCCACCATCCTAACCTACCTCCTAACCCCCCATTTCCTCCCAGTCCCCCCCCTCCCCCTACTTTCCCCACCCCCTCCCCTCCCTCCTCCTCCGGATCTCTCTCTCTCTCTCTCTCTCTGCCTCTGTCTCTCTGCCCCGCTCCTCTCTCTCTCCTCTCCCCTCTCTCTTTCTCTCTCTCTCTCTCTTCCCTCTCCTCTCTCTCTCCCTCCCTCTCTCCCCCCTCTCCCCCCCCCCTCTCTCTCTCTTGCATATATCCATACAACTGTTCCCATCCACAATATCTTTCTCTTCTCCTTTTCCCTCTTAACTCCCACCTCCTCCCTCTTCTCCCCCCCCCCCCCCCTCCTCCTCTCCTACCTCTAACCACCTTTCACTCCTCCCCCCCCCCCCCCTCCTTCCCACCCCCCCCCCTCATCTACCCTCTCCCCCCGCCCCCCCCCCCCCCCCCCCCTTTCAACAGCAAATCTGCCGATTCGGAAGAAAGAGCGCGAAATTAACGCTGGGTTGCGGGCATCGGAATCAAATAAACGAGAAGGGTGAGAAAAACGTTAGGGTCACTGTGTTGGACAGCTTGTCTTTTGTTTCGCTTCCTGTCATTTCATTGTGTGGTGTGTGTGTGTTTTTCCTTTTTATTTTCGAGTTGCTGTTGTTGCTTGCTGTTATTGTCGTCGTCGTCGTCGTCGTTGTTGTTGTTGTTGTGGTTCATCGTCTTTTTGTTTTCGTTTTTTCCTTCTGTTATTAGAGTAGGCCTACATGGAGTTGTTCTTAGTTGCTATTGTCGGTGTTGCTGTTATTGTCGTCGTCGTCGTCTTTGTTGTTGTTGTTGTCGTTGTTGTTGTTGGTTGTTCATCGTCTTTGGTTTTCTCTTATTTTTCTGTCATTAGAGTAGGCCTACATTGTCGCTGCTGCTGTTACTGTTGTCGTCGTCTCGTCATCGTCGTCGTCATCGTGGGTGTTGTTACTGTTGTTGCTGTTGACGTCTTTTTTTTTTTTTTAAACTGTAATTACCGGACATGAAGCTGGTCAGGTTATGGTGTTGTTTCCAGGTCTTGTTTTATATGTTTGTAGATAACAATAAATAAAGAAATAAATATGTAAATAAATAAATAAACACCTCGAAAAACTTCCGGACGGATCACCAGTCGGGTGTGTTTTCTTTTTCGGTTGAGCTGCCGTGTGTGTGTGATTTCGTCGCTCTGCCTGTGTTTTTTATCGTGTCCAATCAACAGGCACTGTCAGTGTCTCCTTTGGAGGTCAAGAACTTATTCTGAGCTCTGAGCCTTTTTCTTTGTTGGTTTAATTGTTTCTTTGGAGGGGGGGGGGGGGGGGGGAGCAGGGGGGTTAAGGGAGGACGGGGGGGGGGGGGGGGGGGGGGGGGGGGTGATGATGAGTGGGAGCGAGAAGGCAGAGACAGAGCTCTGGGGATTTATATCTGCGAGGGATGACGTTTTAACACTTCTAGGTTAAAAAAACTCATCAAATGTGAAACGAACACAGCTGGATACAAAAGTGAATTGTCTGGTACAAAACAACACAACCACAACAACAACGACAAAAAATCCAGAGCGCAAGACTCTAAAACTTTTGTTTTATCTTCATCTTATCTTATCACAGACAGTTTTTGCTCTGTTTCAATACGTTTCATTTCCATTTTTGTTCCATGCAATTTTGCTGTTTGTCTCATTATTTCTATTAGTTACTTGTTCAGTCTTGTGTCATAATTCATGATTTTCTTTCATTGTGTATGTCTCTTTGTATTTCATTTGAGTAACTGAGTTTTATTTCATCTTATACGATTCCTCTTTTTTGTTTGTTTGTTTGTCAAGGAAACAGAATGACAAAACGCTTTTCACTCAATCTGGCACCAGGTTTTGCCGACGATACACCACATATGCAAGGGCTAAGACTACGGGGGAAAAAAAAGGAAAAGAAAAAAGAAAAAGGACAGGTCGTAGTCATTGCAATGCAGTGCTGAGTCCAAAATTACACAAGGTTTAAAACAGAAGCGTTTTCAATCGACCCTCGTTTTCCAGCTGATTTTCTTTTGTCGTGTGTGTGTGTGTGTGTGTGTGTGTGTGTGTGTGTGTGTGTGTGTGTGTGTGTGTGTGTGTGGTGTGTTTTTTTTGTTGGTGTTTTTCTCTCCCCCCCCCCCCCCCCCCCCCCCCCTTCAGTTCCACTGCTTCACCCTTCGCCTATCAGTATTGATCACAATTACGTAACATTTTCTAAACCCCACCGGCAGTCCACTCTCTGTTCATGAGAGCGCACGTACAGACTCTCTAAGACTGGTTATCCACCAGCCGAAGTGGTTATCGTCGGGGAATCCGGGCTGGGAGGTCGTCGGTTCGGATTCCGTCAGTGCCATGTGGGATTTTTCTTTCTTTCTTTCTTTTTTTCTTTTTTTTTTCTGCCCAGAACGGCTCCTACCCAGAGCTGAGTTTGCTAGGGACTCAGCTGGGAAGACTGGCAAACCGCGCAGTCGAGTTCCATCCACCTTAATGGATGCGCCTCTGAGAGTGTTGCTCACATTTCCTGACCAACACTGCAGGTGTCTGTACCTTTCGGGCCTGGTTGACGCCGGGATATATTATGAAAGGAAGCGTAGAGTACGGCCCTGTCATGCGGTCTCAGACCGGAATGGAAATCCGTAGCATCATCTTCATCATCCTCATTCTCATCGATCAGCATAATAAAAGTCTTGAATTCTGTGGCCCTTCATGCCCTGCTCTCATGGTGACCTCAGTTTCGATGTTCTCTCCACGTCTGTGGCCTCGGTTTGATTCCGTCGAGGTCACCGGTATCGATCGATTGAGTTCTTGGGGGGTTGTTGTTGGATCGATGTTGTAGCGTCCTTCGGAGGGAGAGAGCTCACTCACGCCGGCTCCGTGACCACGCAATTATTTTCGTCAGGAGGGAGCTTAGTAGGGGGTGTCTTGCTGTAGTTGGATCAGAACAGGCGCCACTGAACACCACCGAAGTGACTCGGCAGCAGTGCAGTGTCTCCTCCGGTGGGGTTGCCTCTTGACGACTTTACATTCACCGCTCCCTGTGGATTGCCGGTGCCGGGGTTGCGGCGGACCGGGCCACTCTGTAGCTGCGGACACGGGGGATCGTAACGAGCGGCGTAAATGGGAGCCGGAATAGCTCAGTTGGTAGAGCGCTGGTCTCGTAATCCAAGGGTTGCGGGTTCGATTCTTCTTCGCTGGGCCATTTCGGTACAGGAGGATTTTTCCCTCGGAGTTAAGCTTAGTTCTGACTCCATTTCCCATACAGTCCTTCGAATGAGACTATAAACCGAGGTTCCGTGTGTGCACGCACGCATAACATCTTGCACACACGTAAAATCCCATCACCAACTTTCGGAAGAGAAGGTCAGTTTGTCTGTTGGTATGGATGACACGTTACACATAGCATGCACCTTCCCCCGAAGATGGAGTATGGCTGCCTTAATGGTGGGATGAAAAAACGGTCACACACACAAAACTCCACGCCCTTTATTGGGTAGATGGGATTAATACTTGTCTGTCCATTTAGGGAGTGTCCGCAGGAGTATCAGCCTGCGTACGCGGAAGAAGAAGAAGGGCGACGTAAATGCCATGCCACTAAGGTTGCACAGAAGATGGGCCAGCAAAAAGCAAAAAAAAAAAAAAAAGACTGGTTTTTCTTAAAGGAAGAAGAATCGGTTGTGTGTCTGGCAATACCTAATTAAGGAGGCAACTGCAAATAATCGTGCCCTTCTTCGCTTGTTCTGCAAAAGCTTTTGATTTATTTTTTATTTTATTTTATTTCATATCGTGAAATAATAAAACGTTGTTTTATTCTCTTTAAGATCTTTTCGCTTTGTTTCATTTTATGTTATTTCATTACATAGCAATTCATTTTACTTTTGTAAAATTCCGTTTTGTTTAAAGATGATTTCATCATTCATTATATATTATTGTATCTTTTTTTCACACATCATTCCTTTTTTTATTTTTTTTTAAAGAAAACTTTTATTCTTTTATTCTATTTCGCCCCCTTTGTTGTTGTTTCATGTTATCCTGCATTCTTTCATCAAATTTTGCAATAAAGTATTCAAA
>JADBJO010004841.1:98404-113404 GCA_016801955.1 Conus betulinus
GGGGCCCACACATCAACCCCCCCCCCCCCCCCCCCCCCCCCCGTGGGACCCCCTCCTCCCCCCTCTCCCTCCCTACCGTGACATTGCTCATTAGGTGAGTTTGGTTGGCGTGTCTAGGGCCAATTCCCGTGACCTCCAAGTTTTTGAATTATTCATCTGCGCCCCTCCCAGCCACCCACAGCAGCCGTCACGGTGGATGCGAGGTTTGATTGGTGTATACCACTACCAGCTGGTGACGGTCCTTGCGAAGATCAGAAAAGAATGGACGTAATAATAAGACCTGTCAGGGTGGATGACGTCATTTTTTTTTGCCCGGACGTCGCTGTGTTGTTCTCTTCTCTCTCTCTCTCTCCTCTCTCTCTCTCTCTTCTCTTCTCTTCTCCCCCCTCTCTCTTCCCCCCCCCCCCCCCCTTTTTTTTTTTTTTTTTACTGGATCGGACAGGCGTTGAGGATCCCGCCTTCTGTTCTGACAAGGCACACCCGTAGGCTAATGGTTCGGATTCGGCTTTCATGCCAGCTGTAACGTCCCCCAAAACCAATCGTGCGCTTCCACGACCGATTTCTTCTTCTTCTTCACATTATTGTGGCTTTACGAACAAAAAAAAAGGGCTGATCTCCCGGAAAATGAGCTGGCCGGATCGTCCTCCAAGACCGATCGTTCGCTTTCACGACCGATTTCGATTTCTTCTTCTTCACATTATTATGGCTTTAGAAACAAACAAAAAAATGGCTGATCTCCTGGGAAAATGACCGTTGCCTGGCCGGATCTACTAGTATACCGTTTGCCCCCCCCCCCCCCCCTCCCGCTCCCCCCCCCCCCCCCCCCCCCAAAATCACGCCCGATAGCAGATTTTCAGCAGTCCAGAGCCATAATAACTGGAAAGGTCAAATGCTAACGATTGTGTTACGCCGCCCGTTCAAATAGTCCAGACTGATGTTCAAAACTGACGACTGGTATGATGTTTGATGTCCCGTTTTCGTATATTGATTTGTTCCTGTACAATATAGGCTTAAGGTTGTTTGGTCTTTACCCCCCCCCCCCCCCCCCCCCCTCCCCGAAAGAGAGAACTTATTGACTCCGCGCATGCTCAAGACGGTGACTGAGACACAGTTGTATTGTTGTTGTTGTCGTACCCTGGCTTAAGGACTCGAGGGATCATCCGTACAGAGAGGCAAAGTACTTGACCACTTATGGTACAAATGCATCAGCTGGGGATGAGAAGCATTACGACACAGTGAGAGCCTTATTTCTGCAGAACATACGTGTGATGTTAAGAATGTAAGATTTCAGTGTATATGAAGTTGGAAGTGCCGCAGATGGTCACCCAGAAGTCAGGAGACTGGTCGCTGGTCGTAGCGTTTTTTCCAGTGCTGTACTCTGTCTTCCATCATTTGATCTTCCCCCTTCCACCCCTAGTTCAAGATCTAAAACATCTTTTTTTTTTTTCCTGTACAAACTTACAGTCTTGTTTCGTACGTATCTCCCTTCAAATCCCCATCAAAAACGTATCACAGATCTCTCCCTTCAAATCTATGATCCAGATCTAAAATCTCTATTTCCAAACCTACACTGAAAAAAGGATGTTTCGCATGAACATTTTTCTGCATGAAGTGTTTCCACTCGGTCGTCGTGAGAGAGTTTGAATTGTGTTTTCTTTGATGTGTCTGGCATCGTCTTGGGAGTTGCTGTTGACGGAATGATGGCAGGTGCAGTTTGGTGAACTACGGGCACAGTACCACCCCCAAGAAGTACCGATTTGTGTTTTGGGGAAAGTCGGCAAAAACGGCTATAATACACCACGTTTTCACCAATCACGTTTCGCCCAGTCTTATTTCGCCTAGTGACGTTTGACACAATCACGTTTCGCCCAGTCTTATTTCGCCCAGTGACGTTTGACACAATCGCGTTTCGCCCAGTCTAATTTCGCCCGGTGACGTTCGCCACAATCACGTTTCGCCCAGTCTGATTTCGCCAAGTGACGTTTGACACAATCCCGTTTCGCCCAGTCTATTTCGCCAGTGACGTTTGACACAATCACGTTTCGCCCAGTCTAAATTCGCGCAGTGACGTTTGACACAATTCACGTTTCCCCCAGTCTTATTTCGCCCAATGACGTTGACACTACGTTTCGCCCAGTCTTATTTCGCACAATGACGTTTTGACACAATCACGTTTCGCCCAGTCTAATTTCGCCCAATGACGTTTGACACAATCGCGTTTCGCCCAGTCCAAATTTCGCCTCAGTGACGTTTGACACAATCACGTTTCGCCCAGTTAATTTCGCTCACGTGACGTTTGCTCCATCACGTTTCGCCCCAAAACAGGCAGAATCACGTTATTATAAAACCATTGGTTCTCTCATACCCCCCCCCACTCTCCCCGCAACTCTCTCTCTCTCACTCTCACACATACACACACCGCACGCAGCACAGCACACACACACACACACACACACACACACACACACACACACACACACACACACACACACACCTGCCACAGGACAAAGGGGGGAACCGAGATCTCGATTAGGACCAACATCAAGGAATTTTTACAACACTGGACGAGTGGAGCATCTGGATACAGACAGGTGCATTCACTGACTGACAGGTAGCTACGTTGTTTTCATTAGATAAAAGAGACACGGAGACTTAAATAAAAAAAAAAAAAAAAAAAAAAAAACATTCATACCAAACGATCAGTACTTTTAATGTGCAAATTTTTTATTTTCCATGTCATTCTCAAATGTTTTGCCCAGTCAACACTCAAACGACGGCATACCTTACGCATTTCAGCGCGTCGGGTATATAGGCCTGTGGCAGTAATGCCATTTCTACTGTAAAGATTAAACGAATAAACAAGCATGATAGATAGATAAATAAACCAATAAAGAAACAGATAAATAAACAACTAAATAAAGAAATTGAATAGATAAGTTAATTAATGAACACACGAAAAGCGATTAAGGTAAAAAGTACAAAACATTTTGTTTTAACAACTACTTTTCACCATAATCTTTATTACGACGTTGATTCTTCTCAAGGACGCAACTCTTGTCCCTGCAAATCAAACACGTTAACTCCCTTTGTCTTTGCGGCAACCAAAATGGACGGAGGGTGTTCCACTATGCTGGACGGTTCTGAATTAACAGCCACCCCCCTCCCCAAGTGTCCGCACAGTGGCGTGGTAAATGGCATCATTGACCGAGAAGCATTCAAATCCACGTGTTGCTTCTCCAGTTGGATGAAGCTGAAAAGTACCCGCTGCGGTTCCTCTTCGTACAGCACAGTACATAATCATTGATGAAAAAAAAAAAAAAGTAATGATAAAATAAAACGAAACCTCTTCCCATTATATTTTCACTGTGTGACCGACCAGTCGCCGAAGTGTTATGGTGAGTGTCACTGGTTTACGGTTTCTGGGTTTGAGCCTCGTTAGGTCGTTTCTTTGTTGGTTTGAGTTTCATTAGGGTCGCTGTGTTGTGTTCTTTGTTGAAGTGTGTGTGTGTGTGTGTGCGTGCGTGTGTGTGTGTGTGTGTGTGTGTGTGTGTGTGTGTGTGTGTGTGTGTGTGTGTGTGTGAACGAAATGCTGTTTCCGTTTTGGCAAGTCTGTCAGTTATCGGAAAGTGCATTCACTACAAACAGAAAAGGGATGAAATAATGGGTGTGGGGGAGGGGAGGGAGAAATGAGACCAGACAGAGACAGACAGACAGACAGACAGACAGGCAGACTGACGGACGGTGACAATGAGAGAGAGAGAGAGGGAGGGAGGGAGGGAGGAGGGGGAGGAGGAAAGAGAGTCAAAGTGACAGGGGGACTGACACAATATGCAGACAAAAAAAAAGCAAACGAAAACACAAACAAACAAAACCAGACGGACACAGAGACAAGACGCAAAAAAAGAGGCACATACAGAAAGATGACAGAAAAAAAATGGAGGGGAAGTAGGAGACTACATGAAAACAAAGGCACACAAAAACCCCCCCCCCCACACAACACACACACACACACAAACACACCCACAGATTAGAAATAGAGAAGGAAAGAGAGACGAGAGAGAAAAAGAGGGAGTCCCCCAACACAACCCCACCCCACCCCCACGCCCAAGCTACCTTTAACAATCCACCATCCGTTAATGACAAAGAACTTGCAGCCCCTTCGTCCGTGAGCGCCAGGAAGTCCACACAAGGTACATGACACCCCGGACGGAACAGGCTTGACCCACTGTCCACACATTCCCGTGACAATTGGACACCGCCCCGAAAAAACGTCCCGCGTCACATTTATGCCCACGGTAATTTCTCTCTCCTCTCGCCTCTCTCGGTCTCTCTCTCTCCTCTATCTCTCTCTCTTCTCTCTCTCCCTCTCTCTCTCCTCGTCTTGAGCTTATTGTTTTCCCCCTTATTTTCTTTTTTTTTTTTTTTTTCTTTTTTTTTTTTGCTCCCAGGCTCTTTTTATTCTTCTTCGTCTCCAGACTTTTCTTTGTCTTTTGTAGTCTCTTGCTCGCGTTTTTTTGTCCCTTAGCTCCTCCCCCCCGCCTCCCTCCCCACACCTTCCTCTCTACCTCCTTCTGATCGTTGCTTTTTGAGAAATATCGACATTTCTTTGTTTCTCTCTGCTTTTTACCCTCGCTTTTTTCTTCCCTCCCTCTTTTTTCCTTTTTCGCCTGCTTTCCCTTCCTTTCCTTTTCTTATCCGTATTCCTTCCCTCTTCCCTTCCCTTTCCCTTTCTTTTCTTCTTCTCTTTTTCATTTCTTTCTTTTTCTTTTGTTGTTTAAACGTCCGGTGTTCTTTGGGAATAAAGATTGCTCGAAGACTCAACAGGAGTGCCGCACCCACACCCAAGCAACCGGGGGAATCGTGCGAAATAGGCCTACTGTCCTGTCATATACGAGTGGGTTAAGAACGGGTGGTTGGAGGGGTGGGGGGGGGGGGGGGTATCACTCTCTCTTCTCTTTCTGTCTCTGTCGTCCTGCCTCTGTCTTTGGTCCCAGGCCTCTCTCTCTCGCTCTACGCTCTACCCTCTCTCTGCCTCTCTCTTCCCTCGCTCTCTCTCCTCGCCACTCTCCAATCTCTCTTTCTCTCTCTCCTCTTCTCTCTGCCCCATCTCACTCTCTCCTCTCTCTCCCTCTCTTTCTCGGGGGTCTTTCTCCTCTCCTCTCTCTATCACTCTCATCTCTTCTCTTTTCCTCCTCTCTTTCTCTCTCTCTCATTTCTCTCGTCCTCTCCCTCATCTCTCCTTCTCTCTCTCTCTCTCTCTCTCATCTTCCTCGCCCGCATGCCACGATGTGTGTTTGTTTATCCTCTTTAGAGTATGTATATTCTGTTATGTGGATGGAAACAGAGCCAGGAGAGAGAGAGAGAGAGAGAGAGCGACACACACCCAACACACCACACACACACAACAACACACACACACCCACGCACAACACACACCCACACACACACACACACACACACAACACACACGCACACACACATAACAGCGTCAGGCAGAGGACAGGTGAGAGACGAGAGAGAGTTTAAAAAACAAAAAAACAAAAAAAAACCCGCTACGCGCAGTTTTAGAGAAAAGAACCCAGTAGGAATATCATCTTTCCATCCCCTGCCCCACCCCCACCACAACCCATCCTGGCAATCTCCACGACCACCATCCCAAACCCTCCCCCACTCAACTCTTCTCCTCGTAACCTCCCAAGCACCTCCTCAACAATAACAACCCCCACCCCCACCCCCCGCTCCGCCTTCCTCTCCTCTTAATCTACAACAGACCTGGGTCTTCCCCACATCCTCTTCCTCCCCTCCTTTACCATGTCCACCCCGGCTCCACCACGGATGACCCACACCCCTAACCAGGGGGTGGACAATCCCAGAGGTGGTGGTTGACAGCGTCTTGGCAGATCCCTGGACAAAACGCGCTGAAAAAGATAGCCGGATAGCTTAACTGACCATTACCCGAGAGCGAGATGAGAGGAGGAGAGGAGAGAGAGAGGAGGAGATGAGAGGAGAGGGAGAGAGGAGAGAGGAGAGAGAGGAGAGGCAGAGAAGAGACAGAGACAGCGAGAGCAGGGACAGAGAGAGATAAGAAGAGAGAGAGGAGAGAGAATACTCTGGGCAAAAAGCGCTGAAAAAAGAAGGCGGATAAGCTGTAACTGCCATTGCAGAGAGAGAAAGAACGAGAGAGAGGAGAGAGAGAGAGAGACAGAGAGCGAGAGGAGAGAGGACGAGAGAGAGAGAGACGACAGACAGACAGACCAGACAGGCAGACAGAGAGACGACAGCAGAAGAAGCGAGAAGACGGACAGACAGACACGAGAGACCGGACACAACGAGAGAGAAGCCCATAGCTCAAGGATGAGTCAGAGACGCAGAGAGACCAAGCCCGAGAGAGCCGAGAGTGAAGAGAGAGAGAGAGAGGAGGACAGACATGACAGACAGACAGAACTACCTGGACAAAAAGCGCTGAAAAAGGAAGGCGGATAGCTTAACTGCCATGACAGTAAGGGAGAGAGATGAGCAGACTACTGCCTGTACGTAGACCTTGCCTGCGCAACCGTCCCACCGAGTGTGCGTTTCAAACTAGACAGGTTGACACTCTATCAGCGAAAACGCGTGGAGAACAGACAGCCAAACCACAGACATACACATGTTTTTTAAAAGTCGGTGCAGCCAACCCCACGAGCAGGCGACAGACAGAGAGCCAGTCCGCTGAACTGGAAGTGACGCATGTCTTAATCAAACATGCGCGATGGAGCTCTGGTTTAACTGAAAAGCGAGGGCATCTTTCTTGTCCTCTCTTACGTCTACGTTGGGGAGTAATGATGATACTGATAGACCACAGAAAGAACGAAAAGGAACTTCACAAGAAAGAAAGAAAGAAAGAAAGAAAGCAGTAGTGGTGGTGGTGGTGGTGGTGGTAGTAGTAGTAGTAGTAGTAGTAGTAGTAGTAGTAGTAGTAGTAGTAGAAAGAAATAGAAAAAAAAAAAGTTGATCATGATGTTTTGTGTTGTGTGTGTGTTTTTTCCTTCCCTGCGTACGTTGGATGATACTCCTGCAGACACTTCCTGCATAGACAGGCAAGGATTAATTCCATCTACCAACAAAGGGAGTGGAGTTTTGTGTGTTTTGACCGTTTTTGTTGTTGTTGTTTTCTTTATCCCGCCATCAAGGCAGCCATACTCCAACTTCGGGGAAGGTGCATGCTATGTGTACGAGTCATCCATACCAACGGCCAAACTGGCCTTCTCTCTCGAAAGTTGACGATTGGGATTTTTTACGCGTGTGCAAAATGTTATGCGTGAGTTCACACACGGATCCTCTGTTTATAGTCTCACTCGAAGGACTGTATGGGAAATGGAGTCAGAACCAATGTTAACTCTGGGGGAGGGGGGGGGGGGGGGGGGGGGGGGGGGGGGGGGGGGAAATCCCACTGTACCGAAACGGCCCAGCGGAGATTCGAACCCCGCAACCCCAGGATCACAAAAGATACGAGTCCGGCGCTCAACCACTGAGCTATTCCGGCCCCCGATGATGATGATGATGATGATGATGATGATGATGATGATGAGACGGATGATGAGACGGAGGAGGAGGGAAGAGAAGTCGAAGAAGAAGAAGAAGAAGAAGAAGGAGGAGGAGAAGGAGGAGGAGAGAAGGAGGAGGGGAGGAGGAGGAGAGAGGAGGAAGAGAAGGAGAAGGAGGAGGAGGAGAAGATGGAGAAGGATGAGAAGAAGAAGGAGACAGAGGAGGAGGAAGAGAAAGAGAAGGAGAAGAAGAGGAGGAGGAAGAACAAGAACAAGCTGAAGAACAAGAACAAAAGAAGAACCAAGAACAGTAAAAAGATGAAGAAGAACAAGAAAAACAAAAAAAAAAGACCTGGGTACAAGAGAGCCCCACGCTGGCTACCTCCACCCGTATCTCACACATCTCTCACTTCCTCTAGGGTCAAGGTAGTGGTAATGAACACTCCGCGTTTGAACGGGCGGTCAGGACCTCGCCAGTTGAAGACATTCCTTTTCCCCTGGTCCGTTTCCTTTTTTACACCCCCTGCTGAAACGGAAGAGAGACTCGTACGTGGACTCGGACTACTCCTAAGCTTCTAAGCCTGTCGAGTGAAAGATACGGAGTGGAGGTAGGCGTGGAGGTGTACGGATGGGGAAGGAGGACAGGGGGGGAAAGACGGAGGGAGGGGGGGGGGGGAGTAAGGAGGGAGGCCGAGTTTATTAACCCAGAGGGGTGCCAGGGGGGTGGGGGTGGGGGGGAACAAGAAAGCCTGTTCACTCTCAACAGGGTCAGTGCTAGATTAGACTACTTGATCCAGCGAAAGACAGACCAGGTTTGGAGATCATTTGTCGCGTTTGCGGACTGTCGCTTCCTTTCTTGGCCTTTTCTAAATGCCATGGGGTGATAAAGTAAGGTAAGGTAAGGTCATGCTGTTTATAGTCCAGCCGACCGCGAAGGGCCATATCAGGGCTGTCAGCGCGCTGAAGTCAACTCACAAGTCATAAAAAAAAAAAAAATATATCACACATCTCTTTAAAAGACACCTTCTAAAAACGCATCAGAAACTTCGTTAGAATATCTTTTTTTTTTCCACCGTACAATCTTAGATTAGATGAAAAAAATGGTAATCTCTTTCTGAAAGTCAAAGATCACGTCAGGTGGGGACATCGCTGAACAGGAGTTTTCATGGAGTCTGCTGTAAAGTGTGTATGTCTCACATCGTGCAAGTCCCAGCGCTTTAAAAGAATATGTCTCACTGTGAGTGGAACATGACATGGAATGCACCACGGAGCTTCTTATGCTATGGGAGAGTGTGCACCCAGAGATGAATTCAAACCAAAAGAACTTCGACATTTATATTTTTTTCTTGACGGAAATATTATTATTATTATTATCATTATTATTATCATTATCATTATTATTAGTATCATTATTATTATTATTATTATTATTGTTATTATTATTGTTGTTTATTATTATTATTACTATTATTGTTGTTGTTGTTATTAATATCATCATCATCATCATCATTATTATTATTATGATTATCATTATCTTATTATCATTATCATCATTATTATTATCATTAGCAATGCGCCCATCTTCTGTCCAAATACATCTTGTTTTTTTAAATATACTAAGTGAATACAAACAAAACAAGGCTGAGCCCTCTTCGTCACGGTTGTGAGTGTTAGCACACTCTTACTGTATTGGGAGCAATCCCATAAATAAACATGAAGGTGTGCACAGCCACTTTGTACAGAAACACAACTCTCACCAGATTTTTCTCTAAGGGATGTACCGGTGTGAGCACACCTACATCATTCAAAAGTAACTCATCTGTCCGTGTCCTGTACTACAATACTGTACATGCTATACACGCCCACAGGGTCAAGAACGTTTTTTTTCTTCTCTGCCTCATACAGGGGATAAAAAAGACAATACTTTCTTCCCTCTTTCCTTCAGAAAATCTCTCTCTCTCTCTTCTCTCTCTCTCTCTCTCTCTCTCGCTCTCTCTCTCTCTCTCTCTCTCTCTCTCTCAACTCTACACCCACACCAAACCCGAACAAATATCAGAAGCATTATCTATATGCTGATGAAAGAGATTCGTGTGTGTGTGTGTGTGTGTGTGGTGTGTGTGTGTGTGTGTGTGTGTGTGTGTTGTGTCCACCTGCGCCACGCCTTTATCCGCGCCTCCTCTGCCCAACGTGCCCACCATGTCACGTCCTTCATTGTACCACCCTCTCTGCCCAATGTGCCCACCATGTCACGCCCTTCATTGTACCACCCTCTCTGCCCAATGTGCCCACCATGTCACGTCCTTCATTGTACCACCCTCTCTGCCCAATGTGCCCACCATGTCACGCTCTTCATTGTACCACCCTCTCTGCCCACACGTGCCCCACCATGTCACGCTCTTCATTGTACCACCCTCTCTGCCCAACGTGCCCACCATGTCACGCTCTTCATTGTACCACCCTCTCTGCCCAACGTGCCCACCATGTCACGCTCTTCATTGTACCACCCTCTCTGCCCAACGTGCCCACCATGTCACGTCCTTCATTGTACCACCCTCTCTGCCCAATGTGGCCCACCATGTCACGTCCTTCATTGTACCACCCTCTCTGCCCAATGTGCCCACCATGTCACGTGCCCCCCTTCATTGTACCCCCTCTCTGCCCAATGTGCCCACCATGTCACGCCCTTCATTGTACCACCCTCTCTGCCCAACGTGCCCACCATGTCACGCCCTTCATTGTACCACCCCTCTCTGCCCAACGTGCCCACCATGTCACGCTCTTCATCGTGCCCTCTCTGCCCAACGTGCCCACTATGTCACGCTCTTCATTGTACCACCCTCTCTGCCCAATGTGCCCACCATGTCACGCTCTTCATCGTGCTTTCTCTGCCCAATGTGCCCACATGTCACGCCCTTCATTATACCACCCTCTCTGCCCAATGTGCCCACCATGTCACGCCCTTCATTGTACCACCCTCTCTGCCCAATGTGCCCACCATGTCATGCCCTTCATTGTACCACCCTCTCTGCCCAATGTGCCCACCATGTCACGCCCTTCATTGTACCACCCTCTCTGCCCAATGTGCCCACAATGTCACGCCTTCATTGTACCACCCTCTCTGCCCAATGTGCCCACCATGTCACGCCTCTCCATTGTACCTTCTCTGCCACATTTGCCGACCTATGTCACGTATGCCCTGTGTCCATGACCCCTCTGCCCCACTGCGCCAACCAACGTCACGCCCTTCATCCGCCCCCTCTGCCCCAATACGCCCTACCACTTAACGCCCTTAAATCGCCCCCCCCCCCCCCCCCCCCCCCCCCCCCCACACTCTTCCCCACTGCCCCAAATACGCAAACCCGACGTCACGCCCAGTCTCCGCGCCACTTCTGCCCCAACACGCCCACTCGTCAACCCCCCCCCCACCTCCCCCCCCCCCCCCCCCCCCCCCCCCCCCCACTGACGCCCCTTGTTTGCCCACCCTGTCCTGCCCTGTTCCCTTCCTCATGTCACGCCCTGAAATCCGCGCTCCCTACACCTTAAGCCATGCCAAGCCCTGACCATTGTGCACCCTGTACGCCTGCCTGTATCACTCCTCCCCTCTCTGCCCCCCACCGACATTATGCTCTAGATAGGAGGGGGGAGGGGGGGGGGGGGACCGGAGGTGTTCGGATTTTGCTTTTACCCCACTCATGTCAGACGCGGAAAAAATCGCATCCCCTATGTTCCCATCCATGCCACTGACTTCTACCCTGAATTCTACACGTCCCTGACCACCCCCCCCCCCCCCCCCCCCCCCCCCGCCCCCCAGTCTCCACTCGAACCTCAACCCATGTTTTGATCTGAAATCCGCGTCACCTACCGCCACCTATGTCAAAGTTCTGAAGTGTGCGCTCCCTGTTCTCCCACCCATGTTACAAACTGCATTCGCACCCGGTGTACCTAAACCCATGTTACGCCTTACATCTTCATCCCGTCCCCCGCTCCCTCCCTCTCCAAGGCTCCACCCATGTCAAGCCCTGAAATCAGCGTTTCCTGTACCCCCTCCCCATCCCCCATGTTATGCCCTGCATCTGCACCTCCTCCCCGTCATCACCCCCCCCCCACCTCCCCAATGTCAACGCCCACCCATATCATGGCTGTGTCCCCGATCTTTATGCCCGCAACCATGTTGTACGCTGCATCCGCCACCCCGTACCCATGGCATAACCCGGCATTCGCGTCTCGTGTATCCCCCACACTCGTCATACCCTGTATTCCGCTTCTCCCCACCCCCTTCCACACAAGCCCATCCTTGTCACGATCAGTATCCGCTTTCCGTGAACCTCCCCCCCCCCCCCCCCCCCCCCCCCCCCCCCCCCCCCCCCCCCCCCCCCCCCCCCCCCCCCCCCCCCCCCCCCCCCCCCCCCCCCCCCCCCCCCCCCCCCATGTGAACGAACGAACGACCGATTGACCGACTGAACGAACGAATGACTGAATGAGCGATCGACCGCACAAATCTACGAACGACTGACTGAACGACTGACTGAACGAATGAAAATCTGAACGACCGATTGACCAACTGAAGGAACGAATGACTGAATGAGTGATCGACCGAACAAATGAAAGAATGAATGACTGAACGACCGACTGACCGAATGAATGTCTGAACGACCGAATGCCGACTGACTGAAACGAATGAATGAATGTACGAGTGACTGAACAAACGCACAGAAACACAAAAAAAAACCACCTACCACCAACAACAATGAATGAACGAGCGGAAATGTGATGAAAATGAACGATGGACGGAAAGAGGACAGAAGAGCATGCTAATGGAGAATGTTAGACAGAATCAAAAATAAGAGTGTGACAACTTCTTTAAGAAACACCTGGGATAACAACGACATAAAAAAAAGCCTGTGAAAAAATTGACCGTCGCAAATCAAAGCCAGCACCCCTCAGGACAAAGACATTTACTGTCTCATACAGAAAGAACACATCATAAGAAGACTGAGGAACTTTGCTTTGAGCTCTACAACAAACAGAACAAAACACATCCAAGTCTGCTAACAATTCAGGATTTATCAAAACGGCGATGGACTTTCTAACACTCCGTCGAAGAAGTCGGAGAAGCTGAAACACGGCAAGGAGGGAAGCATGACAACATCCCTGCAGAACACTTGAATTCGGGGGAAAGGCAGTAACTGATATGTTAACTGCCATCTGCCACAAAATCTGGCACACTAGCGAGCGGCTACCGCCGAAGAGATTCGATCTTTAATCGTCACACTTTCAAAGAGAGGAAATCCCACAACACTGCCTGAACAACCGCAAGATCAGTTAGATCAGCAATGTGAACAACGTAATGTTTGAATTCCTTCTGAAAGATCACAGTTGCAGACAGACACCGCTGTATCTGAAAGGCAGAAGTATCATCCAACAGATCTTTAAGCCGTCACCCCAAACACTGGCAACATCAGGAGTTGTATCATGTCTTCATAGACTTCAAAGAGGCGTTTGACAGAGTCTGTCGAGATGCGGTATAGGCCGTTATTTAGAAATTTGATCACGGGACAAAAGTAACAACATCCAGCAAGTATACGCCAAAGTGACCAGTGCAATACTCACAAAGGGCGCGAGTGGAAAGTGGTCCCACATAATAGTTGGGATTCGTCAGGGCCGTTTTACTCTCCAATACTTTTCAACAGCTCTGGAATGCATCAGGAATGATCCTCTTGGTGAAGGTCATGGCAACAGAATCAGCACTGCAAGAACTGTCACAAACTTTCACTTTGCAGATAAGTTGGGGGGCTGGCTTGGCGGGCACTGAACAAGAACTCACTAAGCTTGTTAAAACGCTGGATGAAACGTCTACCAGACACAGTATGGATATCAACACTGAGAAGACCAAGCCCACCCACCCCAGTACTGTTATAACCATGGATAGAAGCAACGAACAGTTAAACACTTCATATATCTGGACTTCATTTCAGCTAGGAACTGTTAATCAGCTTACATATCTAGGATTCACTTTAAGCGATGGAGGAATGTGAATCAGATATCCACTCAAGGGCAGCAAAGACATCGGCTCTGTGCAGACTGAGCCCTGTGTAGAAAGACAATAACATCTCAGTGAAATATAAAATCTGGCTCCTGCATGCACGGGTGTATTTCATTTTTCTATATACAGACGCGACATGGACCTGGAAAAAAAACAAACAAACACAGAAAGGAGACGTCAGTGCAAGATACCATACATCAGACTCTTACACTATACATCCTATGTAAGAAACTGGAGGAATAAATGAGAGAAATGAAAATGAGTGACTGATATTTGAAATGTACGGGGAAACGACTGAATGAGCGCCAGTAGGCTGCTCTTCGGCCGGCTCTACCTGGGTAGGCAGCCCGTTGAGTGAGTGAGGTAGTATGTTTATTGTAAAGCGCTTAGAGCTTGGTCTGTGACCGAGGATAGGCGCCATATAAATACCCAATATAATACTAATATAATAAACTGATCATATCAGCAGTGAACAAGTGCGCCAGACCAAGGAACAACACGTAGGGCCATGTGAAGATTGGTGACACCAGCAAACAAACGAAACTAAGTTGGCCTTGTCATGAAGATCCAATGGCCCCGCTGGAAAAAAAATCATGTAGGAAAGTGCTGAAGGAGCGAGACCAAAGAGAAGACAGAAAAAATGGACTGACAACATTGCAGAATGGACAGGGAAACAGTCTGCAGAGCCCAAGGCCTCGGAGCACAGCCCACAGAATTGAAGGAATCTGGTGAGCAGTTCTCCAGTGCGATGCCTCAGTGACTTCACACGGACCTAAGGGGAAAAAGTCCATATTAGTGATACCAAGCCAAAATTATTCTTTTTTTTTTTCAATCCAGAACGGTGTGTGTGAGTTTCTAGAAACTGAGCCATCTGTTAACATTAAGAAAAAAAAAAAAAAGATACAAAGCCTTTATAATGTTCTTAAGTCTTAAAAGATAAAATGCTTACGTTATTATCTTCCTCCAATGATAAAATGCTAATGTTTTTACCTGCCGTTAGTACAGTATTATCATTATCAAATTGGGTCTGTCAGTTCTCTCAGTTACGCACGACAGGCACTGTTGGACCTGATGAAACAGATGAAAGAACAAAATTGCATTGTTGTTGTTGTTGTGTTGTTGTTGTTGTAAATTTCATTTGTATGATTTCTAACTGGCTGGGGAGAGACAGCCTGTGTTTAACTCTTTTCAGATACTCGTTGCCAGAGTCTGTGAATACTTTGGTTTATGAAATCAAGACAAAAAGAAAAAAAAAAAAGACAACGAATAAAAAACGATCAGCTTCTGACAACTTTCCTTGTTGATCGAAAGTTTAAGCGTCAATTGCTGTCAAATATTTTGACAGTTTCCTTGCTGTCCTTATCAAATTCTCAGCATGACATTTCCAATGTAATTACTAGTAAGCGAGTCTCCAAAGATTCGTCTTGTGAATGT
>JADBJO010004841.1:115904-118404 GCA_016801955.1 Conus betulinus
TCAAATGTACGGCACGCGGTTGTGAAACGCGTGACCTGGCTTTGGTGGTCCGATGGAAATTATACAACAACGATCTAGAATGACCGTACGATCTGTACTCTGCACACTTTCGGTCTCCGAAAGAAATTTTCGAATAAAAAATCATCTCCCATCTAACCCAGTGCACCACCCTGCTCGAACCCCCACCCCCACCCCCATCCACCGCCATCCCTGATGAACGTGGGGAAAAAACATTTGTCGCCAATACCGACCTTTCTCATGCGGTGCGCAAAGTATTACAGTTGAAAGGGAATGTAAAAAAAAAAAAAAAAATGTTCAGGCCACTCGTACACAAACAGTTCAAGGTGTTCAAACTTTAAAAAGATCATCTGAAGCAGGGAACGGGGGGAAGGGGTTGAGGGGTGGAGGAGGGAGGGAGGGAGAGAGAGAGGTGTTTAAGTGGGAGTTGTTCTACAGCCGGATGCATTAACAACATACAGACTGGGTAAAATGGAGGGAATGAAGGGGACGCAAGCAAGCGGATCAAAGAAATGTTTCACCTGATTCACCTGTGCAAGTGCGTGTCTTGCTTTTTTTTTTTTTCAAACCATGATACTGTCCCCCAATTACTCACTGTAATAATTCACAGGTCTGTGGCTTTATTTCGTGTTTTGCAATTCCCAGTGATTCACTACAGAACAGAACCTACAGTTTACCCCCTAATGTACGCGACCTTCAGGTATCCACCATTGTGAAAATACATATACCTTTAAACCCATTGTAAGTAGTCAATACTTATTCATTCACGTACGTACACACAGGCCTACAGCTTTACTTGGTTTATGAAATCACAAATAATTCGGCGTTGCAATACATTGGCCAGCAGCCATTTTACTGTAAACAGCCCTCTGCGATTTCCCACAATCCTCATCAGTTAGCCGATGCAATATATAGGCTGAAAGTTTTATTGCTTATTACTCAGTTATGCCGTGTAGAAATAATAAACAAGAAGGGTAACGCTTGCTCCCACAAGAAAGCATAACTCCAAAGAAACGCTGCTGCTAACGACACCGAATTCCTTAGGAGTTATGCTTTCTTGTGGGAGCAAGAGTGACCCTACCTGTTCATTATTTCTTATTTACTGCTCCCTACCTCATTTCATATTTACTTATGCTGTGTAGGTTTTATGATCCCCAGCCCCCCCCCCCCCCCCCCCCCCCCCCCACTCCCCCCCCCCTTACCCCCCCCCCCCCCCCCCCCCCCCCCCCCCCTACTTCGCGGTTTTGCTAGGATTGAAAATAAAGATTCTACTGACGCGGTTTTCCGAAAATTAACATACACCGAATGCACTGGACAATTAACGTCAAATATTGGAAAGATTCCAAAATGATGTTTAAAGCATGTGTGTGTGTGTGTGTGTGTGTGTGTGTGTGTGTGTGTGTAGCGGACGTGAAGGGAGAGAGAGAGAGGGGGGGGGGGGGGTAGGGTGAATGGAAATGGGGCAGGAGGACACAGGAGACTGTCAGTCTATACGACTCCTGCAGGGCAAATGCGGTATACATGCCTTTCTCTGTCACGGTCTGTCCGCCTCTCACTCTCTCTCCTATACACTCTGTGCAGGTGTGAATGCAGGAGTGGCGTGTGTTTTGTGTTTGCGTCTATATGCGTGCACGCGCGCGTGTGCGTGTGCGTGTGCGTGTGCGGCGCGCGCGCGTATGTGTGTGTGTAAATATGTGTGTGAAAATATTTGTTTCCGCATGTGTATGTATATGCATGTGTGTGTGTGCGCGTTCATGGATAATGCGTGCGTATGTGTATGTGCATGTGTATGTGTGTGTGCATGCGTTGTGTGTGTGTGTGTGTGTGTGTGTGTGTGTGTGTGTGTGTGTGTGTGTGTGTGTGTGTGTGTGTGTGTGTGTGTGTGCATGTGTGTGTGAGTGTGTGTGTGTGTGTGTGTGTGTGTGTGTGTGTGTGTGTGTGTGTGTGTGTGTATGCGCGTATGTGAATGCATGCATATGTGAGTGCGTGCGTGCGTGTGTGTGTGTGCATGTGTGCGCGCACGTGAGAGAGAGAGAGAGAGAGAGAGAGAGAGAGAGAGAGAGAGAGGGAGATACAAGAGAGAGAGAGAGAGAGAGAGAGAGAGAGAGAGAGAGTAATATAATGTGTTTGAGTATGTCTATACGTGCGTGTGTGAGAGCGTGCGCGCGTATGTATCAGCGTGCGTGTTTGTGAATGCTCGCGTGCGTGCATGCGCGCGTGTGCGTGCGCGCGTGTGCGCGCGCGCGCGCGTGTGTGTGTATGTGTGTGTGTGTGTGTGTCTGCGTGCGTGTGCGTGCGTGTGTGTGTGTGCGCGCGCGCGCGTGTGTGTGTGTATACCTGCGTAAAAGCACTCACAGATTCTGTTTTCAGAACCACCAGACTTTCTCCACAGTTATTCTCCGATCCACCCTCAACGCCCTCATCCTCCCTTTGAGACAGATTCCAGCAACCCCCCCCCCCCCCCCCCCCCCCCACTTGACAG
>JADBJO010004841.1:128404-135904 GCA_016801955.1 Conus betulinus
TAGTAGTAGTAGTGATGGTAGTAGTAGTAGTAGTAGTGAGTGGTGGTGGTAGTAGTAGTAGTAGTAGTAGAATTAGTAGTAGTAGTATGGTACTAGTAGTAGGAGTGGTAGCAGTAGTCGTCGTCGTAGCAGCAGCAGCAGCAGCAGCAACAGCAGAAACAGCAGCAGCGCCAACACAAGCAGCAGTAACAGTAGTAATAGTACTAGTAGTAGTAGCAGCAGTAGCAATAGAAGTCGTAGTCGTTGTGGCAGCAGCAGCAGCAGTAGTAGTAGTAGTAGTAGTAGAAGTAGTGGTAGAAGTACTTGTGGAAGTAGTAGCAGTAGAAGTAGTAGTAGTTGTGGCAGCAGGAGTAGTAGTAGTAGTTGTAGTAGTAGGAGTAGTAGTAGTAGTTATAGTAGTAGTAAGTAGGGAGTCGAAGTAGTAGCAGTAGTAGCAGCAGTAAAGTCGTCGTTGTCGTGGCGCAGCAGCAGCAGCAGCAACAACAACAACAGTAGTAGTAGTAGCAGTAGTAGTCATGGCAGCACCACCACCAGCAGCAGTAGCAGCAATAGGGGTACACTTGAAGATGCATCTGATCCAATCCTTCAACAAAACTCTTTAGTTCTCCCCCCCCCCCCCCCCCCCCCCCCCCCCCCCCCCCCCCCCCCATTATTATTGAGTTGTCAATATCTTCACAGGAGGACTTCCGTTACAAAACAAGTGAGGGACAGAGCCTAACTAAAAAATGTCATCTTTAATACACTACACTACAATACAACACAATACCATACAGAACAATACTATACAACAGGACACGTTATCACACACACACACACACACACACACACACACACACACACACACACACAATACACACACACACACACACACAATGCATAGATACAACACAATACAATACATTACAACACCAACAACACAACTCAAATTCACATCAACGCAGTGTAATACAATTGCAACTACAACGTAGTCCAACGAACAGAACAGGCTAAAGCAGAACAGAGCTAAATAGAATGCCATACAGTGCTATGCATAGAATGCAAGCCAGAAAAACAAGAATGCAATGGTGTATGTATGACGAAATGCAGTGTAATGCACAGCAACGCAATTTTACATAATACAATTCTACAACACAACGCGACGATTCGCGACGCAATGCAATACAATGTAACACCAAGGCTACATCAAGATGTTGTTATGCTCTGCGGGGACTGTCTTCAGTTGTAACAAGCTCCTAGCACAACATTAATTATCAGTCTCTCCAAAATCCCCCGAAGTCGGAGTGTGGCTGCCCATGTGGCGGGGTAATCAAAAACGGTCACACACGTAATGTTCTCATCCCCAGCTGATGCATTTGTACCATGCTGTTCAAATACTTCGGCTGTTCAGATGATCCCTGAGTCTTTTAGCCAAGGTACAACAACAACAACAACAACAACAACAACAACAACAACAACAACAACAACAACATATGATAACCTCATTATGATACAATGAAATACGAGACATTACAATGCAACACAAAACAAATGCAAGGGAACGCAATCGCACTTTAGTCCTTCGATTGAGACTATGAACCGAGGTTCTCGTGTGTGAACGCACGCATAACATCTCGCACACACTCATAAAATCCCATCACCACCTTTTCGGAAGAGAAGGCCAGTTTGGCCGTTGGTATGGATGACACGTTACACATAGCATGCTCTCTGCATGAAAAATCGAAAGAATGAAAGAAGTGTTTGAACTGAACGAACGATATTGACTGGATGATACCGGAAAACCACTGAATGAAGCGCCAGCAGGCAGCTCTTCAGTCGGCACTACCCAGGTAGGCAGCCTGTTGTGTAATCGAGAATAGCGGATTGTGAAGCACTTAGAGCTTGGTCTCTGGCCGGGGAATAGGCGCTGTATAAGTACTCTTAATATGTAACGTCAGGCACTACAATGCAATAGAATTCAGAGCAGTACAACACAAAAAACAACACAACACAACACAACACAACACAACGGAACACAACACAACACACAGCACACAGCGACTCAATTCAACCGGGGAGCCCCTTTAACCCCAATTAGCGCCCCTCACAATCGGCTGAACCTCAAAAACAACAACAGCAACCCACGAGCACGGACGGACGTGCGTCTGCCGGCCATAGCACGTGCTTCACACTAATCAGTCAGCACACCGTCACTTCCGGTCAGCCGGCGCCTGGACCTGACGGGACCGAGTCAATTGGCAATCGCACTTCCTGTCATGCCCCCTTCCGCCCACCCCCCCCCCCCCCCCCACACCCTAATCCCCCCCCCCCCCCCCCCCCCCCACCCACACACACACACACACAACACAAACCACCCCCTTATCCTCCTGCCCCACCCCTCACCCCCGCCCTCCAACTCCAACCAAGGAACACTGTCATATGTTTGCACACGGCACACAAATACTCAGGGTTTGCAGAGCTGCAGTTTGCACATACCCCCGGGCCGTCAAATAGCGAAAGGGTGGGGGGAGGAAGGGGGAGGGGGCGAAGAGCAGGAAAGGGAGGCTACACACACCGCCGCGGGTTTATTGTCGGCAAACTGTGCAGTTTGGCCTTCTGCTGGCAGCACAAGCCAAGTGCTGTTTTGCCCTCATTATTCTTCTCTCTGGCTGTTGACTCCGGCTGGTTCCCCCCCCCCCCCCCCCCCCCCCCCCCCAGTTCCTCCGTTCTACCCCCATTCTTTCCCTCCCCTCTCCCCCCATTCCTCGTCCACTCCATGTTCTTCTTCCTTTCTCCATCTCCCCAGAGCTGGACATTTCGCAAGAATGTGAGAGAAAAAGGAAAGAAAGAAAGAAAAAAAAAAAAAAAAGCGAAAGAAAAAGAAAGGAAAAAAAGGTAAAAAAAGAAAAAAAGAAGAAAGAAAAGAAAAAAAAGAAAGAATGAAAGGAGAAAAAAAAAAAAGAAAGAAAGAGAAAAAACCAAAGAGAGAGAGAGAGAGAGAGAGAGAGAGAGAGAACCGCAGCACGGTTTGAGAGAGCTGAGGCTCATTGGCCGTGTGGACTGTCTCTGTCCATTAAGGTCTTGTGTCAGGGTCAAGTCCATCCCCTTCACTGGTCAAGGTCTGACCGTGACTGGACTGCCAACCGTCCCTCCCCCCCCCCCCCCCCCCCCGCCTCCACCCCTCCCCCCACCTCCATCCACCCCCCCCCCCCCCCCCCCCCCCCCCCCCGCCACCCCTCCACAACTTTCATCTCACCACCTTGCCCCCCCCCCCCCCTCCCCCCTTCATCCCCCTTCATCTCCCTTCACCTACCTACCCACTTCCTCTCCTCTCTCTCTCTCTCTCTCTCTCTCTCTCTCTCTCTTCCCTCACCTTCTTGTAAGATTGATGATGATCGTGGTTACCAGCTCGATGTGGGTGGATACGTTGTTGAAGGGTATTTGCTGTCTGTGACTGTGTCCATCTAAATGGCATGCTGGTTTGTTGGGGGGGGGGGGGGGGGGGGGGGGGTGGATAGGGCGGGCGGAGAGGGGAGGTACAGGGGGGGGGGGGGGGAAGAGAAGGACGAGGGGGAAGGGGGGAACAGAACGGGGGAAGGAGAGGGGAGAGACGAGGGAGAGGGGCAGACATTTGGATATTATTTCGGAGAGAAAGAGAAAAGGAAAAGGCTTAGGTGGTCAGGCTATGTTGTTTATAGCCCAGCCGACTTCGGAGGCCCCTTCAGGAGGCTGGTGATGGAAGAGACGGTGGGGGCGAGGGGAAGTGGGGGCGGGGAGGAGTGAGGACAGAGAGAGAGGGGGGGGGAGGAGGAGAAGGAGGAGGAGGAGGAGAGAGATATATATAGTTGGAGAGAAAGAGAGATGGAGAGAGAGGGGGGAGAGAGAGGGAGGGAGACAGAGAGAGAGAGGAGAGGGAGACAGAGAGAGAGAGAGAGAGAGAGAGAGAGGGACAGACAGACAGACAGAGACAGACAGACAGAGACAGAGACAGAGACTTATGAAAAGAAGAATCCCCGTGAAATGAAATAATTCTTTAATGAACAAAGAAACGAATGAAAAATGATTTATTTCAACTAAACTACACACAGACAAACGCGTTTCGCGCGCGCGCATATTTACACAGACACACACACACACACACACACACACACACACACACACACACACACACACACACACACACACACACTTGTCAAACTGTTTACTGCGCAGCAGTCCTATGAGACATTTGTTATAGTTTGTGTTATGATTCATAATAGTTATTTAAAGTTGGTTTTCCCATACCTTTTTTTTTTTTTAAACTTTTTTTTTTATTGTATTGTAAAGATTGTAAAGATGCTTTTTTTTTCTATACGATTGCAAGATAACCCACCCACCCACCTCCTCCTCATCATCTCCCCTCTCCACACCCTTTATCTTCGTCTAATATCACTTAATGTGGAAAGACGTTAAACTGAAGACAACAACAACAACAACAACAATAACAGCAACAACACACTTGTCAACCAACACACAAACAGAACCCTGACAAAAAAAAAAAAGCAACGCCCCTGCCCCCCCATCCCCTCCCCCACCCCCAACTACTTCGCCTATACACCAGGCTAAGGTAGTAAGTAATAAGGCGTCCCAACTGTAAACCGTCCCGCCATGTCCCCCACCATTCCTCTGTCTCCTCATCGCTCCGTTCCTAAGTGTCGTTAAAACGGTTCTATTTATCAACAACGGATGACTTCGTCCTCAAGTCAACGTCAACTTCTCTCCCCCCCCCCCCCCCCCCCCCCCCTCCCATCCCCTCCACAGGAAATGACCCCTCCATTAATTACTCAGCGAGTCAGGCAGGCACGAGACTTTCATGATAATCAGCTTGCTCAGAATGCCAGCGACGCAAGAATGTCGCAGCGGCTGGCTGGAGCGGGTTATTTAATAAGCGGTGGGACGGAGTTTAACGCCGTGTAAGCCATGAAGGGGTACCAGTGTGACAGTCAACAGCCTCGGCCGACCACAGAGCCGACAGGTGTTTGCCATGGGGCTCTGTGTATCAATTGGAAAGAAGTTGGCAAAATTGGATTGAACATGGAATTGTGTCAAGCTACAGTTCACAACGTTCTAAAACAGGGTTGATGCTGCACAGAACAATGATAAGCCAATGGTTTCTTTCTACACAAAAACATACAATGATTAGTTTCATACGTGTTTTCATAAACCCAGCCTGCTTACTGATACCTTTCTGTTTTTTTTAACCCCCTCATGTTTCATGTTCCTCATAACATTTAAATTAGTACATTTTACAATGCACATTGTAAGGTATGTCATTATTGTTTTTTTTTCACACTTTATAGTATAGAAATTTTCTTTGTTGGACATAAATGGAGAACTAATAACGAGCTAAAAAAAAAAAAAAGTTTACAAAATTTGACGCATGATGTAGCCCGACTTATACTTTTTGATATACATAAATAAAAGAGACAGAGGTGAAATACAAAGACGAAGTTTAAACTGTCTACTTTATAGTCCAGATTCTTTCCATTTAAGGTCCACTTCATTTTCAATACAAACACGATAAATGCTGCCTTCAAGGAGGGAAGGTCCAAAAGGAAATCTTGTCAAATGATGCTCAGCCGTTATTTTAGTAGCTCTCATGTACTAAAAATAGTAACGTCGTCTGATTTATCCTATAGAAACTGAGGCACTCTAGTTCTAAAAGAGCCCTGTCACCAGGAAATCAAAACCATAACGTAAAAGAAAATATCCGGTCTGAAAACAAAAAAATACGTTTCTTCCAGACGCGTGCATCAGTTCACAGTGACACACACACACACACACACACACATATATATATATATATATATATAATGAAACAATAAATTCCAAGGATAAGTAACGAGCACCGTTCCAGCAACTTACAGAGCAGCTAGGTGTTGCAATGACTGCAAGAAAATTGAATTTATAAACAAAGCTTGCTCTTATGTCTCAGATTGTAGAAACAAGGGGGTGGTAAGCCTTCATATCTGCAGTGGTAGATGATTCTGCCTAACTGACAGTATGTGCTTGAATGGGGTGAATGGGGAATAAATAAATGCTTCACAAAATGAACCTTCAGCAAGCTTATAGTCTCCAAAGAGGGAGACCATCTCCAATGGGGAGAAAGCTCACTAACATATAACTCCTGGTCAGATACCGGTATTTCGAAACCTGATTGTTTTCTCCTCAGTGACCGCGGAAAGTGGTAATTTGACTCCTCTGCCTTTTCGGTTTTAAGAAGAATGCTATACCAGAAAAGGCTGGTGTGCAATACCATAGTATGTTTGTTGAGTTTTCAAAAAAACTAACTAAAGGTGCCACCTAAGAAGCAAAAGAAAATCATGAAAGAGCAAAACAACAAGCTACATTTTCTTGTGAAAAGTAGAAATATAAAAAGATAACCTCTTAAGACACAAGTGCTGAGGGCCAGTTCTTGGAATGAATCCGCAAGGGACTAAATTACAATGAAACATAAATTCCAAGGATAAGTACCGAGCACCGTTCAGCAACTTACAGAGCAGCTAGGTGTTGCAATGACTGCAAGAAATATTGAATTATAAACAAAGCTTGCTCTTATGTCTCAGATTGTAGAAATAGGGGGTGGTAGGCCTTCATATCTGCAGTGGTAGATGATTCTGACAGCTTGTTTTGCTCTTTCATGATTTTTTTCTTGAAGGTTCATTTTTGAGAAGCATTTTATTTATTCCCCATTCACCCACTCAAGCACATACTGTCAGTTAGGCAGAATCATCTACCACTGCAGATATGAAGGCTTACCACCCCCTTATTTCTACAATCTGAGACCTAAGAGCAAGCTTTGTTTATAATTTCATATATATATATATATATATATATATATATATATATATAAACAGAGAGACTAGACAGAGAGAGAGTCAGAGAGAGAGAGAGAGAGAGAGAGAGAGAGAGAGAGAGAGAGAGAGAGAGAGAGAGAAACTTGCGTCATGACAGTAATGTCATCACCAAGTGATGCAAAGTGTAACACACTATCCTGTTGCCATTATTTTTGTCACCCCCCCCACCCCCACCAGTATACTTAGCCCCCCCCCCCCCCCCCCCCTATATATATATATATATATATATATATATATATATATATTTACAAGTAGAATTTTCTGTTGCCCGCACCGCACCACAACCAAACAATGAGAACAGGAAGACTAAAAATATACAAGGTAAAAACAAGTTCCACATTTTTTCTCCACACTGAACTGTTTTTTCCTTGACTCTGTTTGCTAGCTGATCACAATATCCTGATGAAGCCTGTGGGCGAAATGTCGAGTTTTGATGTTTGATTTTAGCCTTGTGTGGAGAAATGTTGGAACTTGTTTTTACCTTGTGTGTGTGTTTTATATATATATATGTGTGTGTGTGTGTGTGTGTGTGTGTGTGTGTGTGTGTGTGTGTGTGTGTGTGTGTGTGTGTATGTGTGTGTGTGTGTGTGTGTGTGTGTGTGTGTGTGTGTGTGTGTGTGTGTGTGTG
>JADBJO010004841.1:140904-143404 GCA_016801955.1 Conus betulinus
TGTACTGGTGTCTTTTTCATGCTTTTATTTCTTTCTGTCTTTTTTTTTTTCCTACGGGCCATTCGGATTTGTAGTCTACCCCTACTGTTCTGTTATATCTCTGTTTTAATCTCCTGTCGATCAGACCAGAACGAGAGGGTACGGTGAAGTATATCTGAACGCATCATTAACTTCAAAGTCGGTTGTTGTTCGGTGATGATGTTGCAACATCTTATTCTGTGTATCAAGCTATGTTTCTAACCCAGCTGACACACGGAGGAAGGAAGTAGGGGGGGGGGGGGGGACAGTGGGGGGGGGGGGGGGGGACAGGGGGCAAATATCAGGGCCATAATTCTGTAAAATATAGAAATATTTAAGACAGAGAGAGAGAAAAACAAAAATGAGAAAGCGAGGCAGACAGACAGACTGACTGAGAGACAGAGAGAGAGAGAGAGAGGAGAGAGAGAGAGAGACAGAGACAGACAGACAGACAGACACTCTGACAGAGGCAGACAGAGAGAGAGAGAGAGAGGAGAGAGAGAGAGAGGAGAGAGAGAGAGAGAGAGAGAGAGAGAGAGAGAGAGAACGACAAGACAGAGACCGACCGACCGACAAATAGACAAGAGATCTAGCCTCCCATCCCGGCTGTGAACCACCGACCCCGTCTCCAGCCTCAACCTCCCATGGCCGCTGAACCCCCTTCTCTCTCTCACTGCTGCTGTGCACAAAGCCCAATTCCCATCTGCCAACCATGAACCAACACACTTAGCGGTTCAGGCATTAAAGAGAGAGCCTCGGCTGTAAACAGGCTTTTGATTGGCTCATAAACGTGATCCTCCCCCCCCCTCCTTTCGCCCTCCCCCCACCCCCCACCTTCTGTCTCTGTCTCTGTCTGTCTGTCTGTCTCTCTCTCTCTTTTTTTCTCTCTCTCTCTTTCTCCCCCCTTCCCCCTCTCTCTCTTCCTCTTTCTCCCTCTCTCCCCCTCTCTCTCCCCTCTCTCTCTCCCCCTCTCCTCTCTGTCTCCCCCTCTCTCTCTCTCCCTCTCTCTCTCCCCCTCTCTCTCCCCTCTCTTTCTCCCCCTCTCTCTCTCTCTCCCCCTCTCTCTCTCCCCCTCTCCCCCACGCTCTCTCTCTCCCCCTCTCTCTCTCTCTCTTATCTCTCTCAGACAAGTCCAGTGTGACCGCACGACGCAGACAGTTAGACCGGGTCATCACGATGACTTAGATCGTCCGTGTTCTGTCATCATGTACGTTGGTTGCCATGGTTTCAAAATGAATAAGCCACATGTCACGTGGTGTCGGTGACGGTGGTTTCAGACTCGTAGGTCTTAAATAAAAAACACAAAAATCATATGGACACGCGCATGTCAAAATTGTCTCTCTCTCTCTCTCTCTCTCTCTCTCTCTCTCTCTCTCTCTCTCTCTCTAACGGCGCGCGCACGCGCTTGAGTGTGTGTGTGTGTGTGTGTGTGTGTGGTGTGTGTGTGTGTGTGTGTGTGTGTGTGTGTGTGCGTGCGTGTGTGTGTGTGTGCGCGCGCGTGCGAGCGCCGCGTGTGCATGTGAGTGTGCGTGAATGTGTCTGTCTGTCTGTCTCTCTATCTATCTGACTCTCTCTCTCTCTCTGTCTCTCTCTCTCTCTGTCTCTCTCTCTCTCTCTGTCTCTGTCTCTCTCACTCTGTCGGTAGGTCTGTTGTCTGTCTGTCTTCTCTCTCTCTCTCTCTCTCTCTCTCTCTCTCTCTCTCTCTCTCTCTCTCTCTCACCTTAGTCGCCAAGAACACAAGGTCCATTAAGAAAAACAGCAGCTTCTTGCTTATCGGTTACCCCAGGGAATAAAGATGATCAATCAGTTATGCAATCACTCTCTCCCTCTCTCTCTCTCTCTCTCTCTCCTCTCTCTCTCTCTCTGTCTGTCTCTGTCTCTCTCACCACTGTTCTGTATGTCGGTAGGGCTGTTTGTCTGTCTGTCTGTCTGTCTGTCTGTCTCTCTCTCTCTCTCTCTCTCTCTCTCTCTCGCTTTCTCTCTCACCTCTCTCTCTCCCTTTGAACATCAACAAGCTTATGCTTATAGTGTGTTCAAATGTTTATAATTACACATGTAGACAAGGAAATGACAGGATAATAAAGTTACTATGCTAAACAAAATACGCAAGAAACAAACAAACATAAATACATACCCACACGTATACAAAAATGTAAATATATACATGTACATAAACATACTTTACACACATACACATAAATGCAAACACGTACAAAATTGAGAAAAAATAAGAAAAGATAGTAGTAAGCAAAGTAAAACACTAAAGACTATAAAAATGCATGATAGTCAACCACTCACACATCATTAACGTTTTTATGAAGCGTTTTAGAGAGAGAGAGAGAGAGAGAGGAGAGAGAGAGATGGAGAGAGAGAGAGAGAGAGAGAGAGAGAGAGAGAGAGAGAGAGAGAGAGAGAGAGAGATTATTTTTGGCTCTAAGATTTCATTTTCATAACCATCTGTATCATTACCGCACGCGAAGTT
>JADBJO010004841.1:170904-173404 GCA_016801955.1 Conus betulinus
TGCCCGGCTCACGGGTCCCCTCCCCTGACGTAGGGGGTCATCCGGCGTGTCCTCCCTAGAGCGACAGGACAGGGGGGACTGAGAGGGGATAGACTGACCGGTGGGTGTATCGCAAGGGTTGACACGTGGTCCCGTATTGTTCTGATCTTGGCGGGACGCTTGATTCTCTGTGTGTGTGTGTGTGTGTGTGTGTGTGTGTGTGTCGCTTTCGCTCTCTGTTCTGATCTTGGCGGGACGCTCTCTCTCTCTCTCTCTCTCTCTCTCTCTCTGTATATGTATGTATCTTTATATCTATCTCTCTCTCTATCTCTCTCTCTATATATCTCTCTCTCTCTCTGCCCCCTCTGTCTCCTGCCCCCTGTCCCCCTCTCTCTCTCTCTCTCTCTCTCTGGTCCACGGATCATGTTGGTTCAGGGACTGAAGGTGTCAAGGGATTAAGCGGGGGCGAGCAAAAAGAATGGGGAGGAGAGAGTTGGAGAGAAAGAGAGGCGTGGTGGTGGTGGTGGTGTGGTGGTGGTGGTGGTGTGTATGTGTGTGCTTGCGTGTGTGCGTGCACACACAACGAGCATTTCCCATATATACCTGAAATCCTCTCTTGTCCAAGTTACTTTTTCAGCTCAATAAACACATTTCACTTCCTTACATTACAAACTAAATATTCTCAACATGTAGAAGGCGTTTGTGCTCATTCAACATCTGCTACTCATAATTCTTTTTCCAGTGCCCTACTTTAACCTCTTTATATGGGGAATAAAACATTGATGTTACAGAGATGGAGTCAGCTGGAGCGATGGTACACAAACCAGAAATTGCACACATAGTGAATGCAGCTCTGCAGTTTGAAAGTATTCATAATTGAAACCAGCTTCACTGGTCAGGACTTCGACTGAGGTTTGTTGCTGTTGTTGTTGTTGTTGTTGTTGTTGTTGCTGTTTGTTTGTTTGTTTGTTTTGCTAATGCTTTTGTTTGGTTGGTGACGGATGTTTTTTTATATTTTTAATCCCAAACCTCCAGTCCCCTTAGACAAACGAATTAACATACCCCTCCCCTTTTATTTCTTCTTTTATTACTTCTTTTAATTGGCTTATGTTCTTGTGTATTTACAAAGTCTAGAATTAGCAAGTATGAGCAGATCATAAACAGACTTGTTCTTGTGAAAGAAAAAAAAAGAGAGAGAAAAAATTACGCCTGTCTTTGATATTCCAAAGAGAGCTACTTTTCCCCCAGTGTATGGGTCAGGCAAGTAGATTTAGAGGGTCAAGTATTTGATTTGAAACGTACAACAGTATAACGGTCGGGATATCGGCTGTCTGTATTAAGTGTCGACTGCTTCACGCCCTGTTTTGGCATTATCATTCCCTGATTGAACAGGTAAGCTGACTGATGGGGCAAATTGCTTCGGCCGTGCCCACCCACCAGCGACATCAGTCCCATGAAAACGGCGGGATCATTCTCGCTGAATGCGAGCTCTAACGCAGATTACCTCCCTTACAGATTTCTGAACGAACGTCGTCCATTAAAGAAACTCAAGCGGCTGACACACGAGCCTCCCCGCCCGTACGCTTCGGAAGCACCGGTCGAACCCGATCCCAAACGTAGCGTCTGTCATAGTAAACGTACATCTCAAACGGACTTCGGCATCCAGTTAAACCCGACCGTTCGAGATATACCGTGATCTATTCGAAACGGACAGTTAGTATCCTCCAACCAATCAACGCTCAGCATTGAGCCAACACCCATGGCACAAGGAAAAATGGCGTCGTCCAGCAAGGCGGTCAGACTGTCCGATTCGGAGACCAAACATTTGATTGAATTGTACCAAGGCCATGATGTACTTTGGAATGTCAACTCAAAAAATTACAAGAATCTAAATATTCGAGAAAAAGCTTCATATTCAATTGTACAGTCCTTTGAAGCGGCATTTGGGATCAAACTCGAAGGTTTTAAAAGCATCGTGAAGCACTCCGTCCGTTCGACACTGACTCGGGGAAGGGGGCGACATTTAAACGGGGAGAATCGGGGAAGGGGTCGACATGTAAACGGGGAGAATCGGGGAAGGGGGCGACATGTAAACGGGGAGAATCGGGGAAGGGGGCGACATGTAAACGGAGAGAATCGGGAAAGGGGCGACATGTGAACGGGAAATCGGGATGTCCCACCTGAAAGCGACAGGAGAACTGAAGGACAGGATGACCTGTGGGTGTATTCCCACCTGAACGGGGTCCCGTATTGTTCTCCGCAGCAGAAGCGTGTGGGTGTGTGTGTGTGTGTGTGTGTGTGTGTGTGTGTGTGTGTGTGTGTGTGTTGTGTGTGTGGTTTGTGTGTGTGTGTGTGTGTTTGTGTGTGTGTGTGTGTGTGTGTGTGTGTGTGTGTGTGAGTGAGAGAGAGAGAGAGAGAGAGAGTGTCCGTGCGTGTGTGTGTGTGTGTGTGTGTGTGTGTGTGTGTGTGTGTGTGTGTTTGTTTGTCTGTTTGTGTGTGTGTGTGTGTGTGTTTGTCTGTT
>JADBJO010004841.1:180904-183705 GCA_016801955.1 Conus betulinus
TGATGACCTCAGTTTTGATTACCTCTCTGCGTCTGTGGCCTTGGTTTGATTCTGTCGGGGTCACTGGTGCCGGCAAATTCATGGGAACTGGCGTTGGGCAGATGCTGTAGCACCTTCCGGAGGGAGAGCTCACTCACGTCGGCTCCGCGACTAAGCAATTATTGTCGTCAGTAGGAGGCTTAGTAGGTGGTGTTCTGCGTTTGTTGGATCAGAACAGACGCCACTGAACACCACCGAAGTGACTCGGCAGCAGTGTAGTGTCTACGCCGGTGGGTTGCCTCCTGACGACTTGACACTGACTGCTCCCTGTGGGTTGCCGGTGCCGGGTATCTGGCGGGACGGGCCGGGCTGTGGCTGTGGACGAGGAGTCAGAATGAGCGGCATGGGTACAATGTCGCTGAGGTGGCGTGCGCGCGCGCGCGAGCGCGCACACACACACACACACACACACACACACACACACACACACACACACACACACACACACACACACACTTTACAACCTTATTTCAGGAAGTGCCCCTCAATATCTGTCTGCAGTGTTGAACGTTTTTGTTCCATCAAAGCCTCTCCGCTCTTTCGCGGATGACGTCTTTATTTTTCATCCGAAAATTCGAAAATTCGGTAGAAACTAAGACGCTTGACAAGTTTTCGGTTCTTCTGCAGTGCCAGCGTGGAGCTTTTTGTCATTATGGGTTGTCACACTTCATCAGCTGCATCGCTCAAAACAAATCTGAAAACATGTCTGCTGTAGTCGTCTGTTAAAGCTGAAGCTGCCAACCATTCCGTTCTTCTGTTGTAGTCGTGGACGATGTACTTCAGCTGTTTCAGTTTCATCAAGGAGGCGTCTGATGATGATGATGATGATGTTCTTTTAAACCACGTTCCTGGTTCAGAGCGATCTGCTTGAGAGAAAAAATGGAGTGAGAGAGAGAGAGAGAGAGAGAGAGAGAGAGAGAGAGAGAGAGAGAGAGGAGAAGACCAAAGAAAACTATGGCCACACCAGATTTATATCATGGAATGAGGTCAGCCAAAGGAATTAAGAACAGTTGAAAGAAAAAAAAAGACGGAAAAAAGGAAACAAACAGAAAAAATGAAAAAAAAAACACAAAAAGATGGGGACAGAGAGAAACGAGAGAAAACAGAAGGAAAAGCATAGGACAGAAAAGGTTAAACATAAAAAGAGAAAGAGAGAGAGAGAGAGAGAGTGGGGGGGGGGGAGGAAGGGCGAAGAATATACATAAGAGGAAAGAAATACATGCCATTAGATTTTTTAAAAAGACAGTAAGAAAGTGAGAAAACAAGATGATAACAACAGATAAATATACAGGACAGATAAAGAAAACAGCCAAAAAACGAGAGAAAGATACAGAAAAAGGAGGGGGGGTGGGGGAAGCTAAGGAAAGAAAAAGCAAAAACAGTAGTTGCTTTGAAAGGGAAAAGAAAGAAAGTGAACAATCACAGGAAAAAGGGGGATGAAAAGACAGGAAAAAAAAGAAGAGAAGAAGGAGGAGGAGGAGAGGAGGAGGAGGAGGAGAGGAGGAGGAGAGAGAAGAAGAAGAAACAAGAAGAAGAAGAAAGAAGAGAAAATTCAAAACAAATATAAATAAGACATAGAATAAGAATAGAAAGAAAGAGGACAGGAAAAGAAAAAGATTGAAAAATAAAAAGAAAGATAGGAAAGATGGAAAGCAAAGAGAGATAAAGAAAAAAAAAGAGGAACTGTTGAAATAGAGATAAAACAGAGAGACAGAAGAAAGAAAAAAAGACAGGAGGAGGGGAGTTAAAGGGGAAGGTCGAGGGTGGGGTGGAGGAGGGGGGGGGGGAGAAACTCTAAAATGCTTTGTTTTTTTATGTTCTCCATCGACACCTTTTTAAAGATCGATCATTTTTTTTTACCCTACCACATCATCGCTGCCATTCAAGCACAATTAAAAGACATGATTAAACCAACGTTGTCTAGACAATATCCTTGTCAGTCACTGCCTTCATCATCATCATCGCCTTCATTATCATCCATGTTTATCATCATCATCGCCGTCGTTGTGATGATTTTCCTTCTCATCATCAGCTTTGTCTTTGGCGCCATCATTGCCATTCTCTCCAGTCGTCTTCAGCTTCGATAATGTTTATGGTTATTATAACCATTATTATCATTACCAAAAGTAATCCTCATCTTTGTATTCATTGTATTCGTCGTCGATATATTATTGTCTTATTTCAAATCGTCGTTGTCGTCACTATCTTCATCATCTCATCATCATCATCATCATCATCATCATCATATTTATACTCAACATCATCGTCGTCATACATCACGTTAGGTGCCAATGGTCTGTAAAAACAACGACTGTGATGTATGTGTACCTGCGTGTGCGTCGGTAGATAATCTGTCCGTCTGTCTGTCTGTCTGTCTGTCTGTCTGTCTGTCTGTCTGTCTCTCTCTCTCTCTCTCTCTCTCTCTCTCTCATCTTCTGTGTGTGTGTGTGTGTGTGTGGTGTGTTTGTGTGTGTGTTGTGTGTGTGTGTGTGTGTGTGTGTGTGTGTGTGTGAGTGAGTGAGTGTGTGCGTGCGTGCGGGGTGTGCGTGTGTGTGTGTGTGTGTGTGTGTGTGTGTGTGTGTGTGAGTCTCTGTGTGTGTGCGTGTGTGTGTGTGGTGTGTGTTGTGTGTGTGTGTGTGTGTGTTGTGTTGTGTGTTGTGTGTGTGTGTGAGTGTGTGTGTTGTGTGTGTGTGTGTGTGTGTGTGTGTGGTGTGATGTTGTGTGTGTGTGTGTGTTTGCTTCTGTCTCACGTTTTTTTTCTG